>JAWQRP010005819.1:0-10313 GCA_033557875.1 Quadriops clusia
ATACCAATATGAAAAACCTAAAATAACTATGCAACTAGATAAAAAGGAAAACTTTTAATTTTTTCTTCTACAAAATAATTATTAACGCTCAGTAGAAAAGTTTTGTATACACACTCAGGAGTTAGACCGTATTATTCCCTCGAATTTATAATGCCCTCGACTCGCTACGATCGTCTCGGGCATAATTTAAATTCTCGGGAATAATACACTGTCTAACTCCCTCGGTGTATAAATAACTATTATATCTTTCCAAAATTTCAGGCATAAAATGGTCGTTTTAATTCATTTTCTCGTGGACTAAATAATACACTTCTTCACTAGTTTTATTAAAAATTCCAGTTTTAAATCAGGTAACGACAATAGCTAATAACTAAAGTATATATTTTTCGAATGGGAAAGATCCTACCCACCCCTCTAATTCAATTTTTAATTTCAATTGTTTCAAGTAACATATTTTGTATGCAAATTATATGTATAATCTTTTGATACACGAAAATTTATTGACTAGAATTTTTCATATTACATTTATATCGACCCTCACTTGCAAAAGACAACTTTTACAAAAATGCCAGTTTTCAAATTCTAACCCATTTTCTATTGAAGAGTAAGTTCCTATATGAACTAAAACATCGTAATTCACATTTAAAGTTTTAATTAACCCATGGATTCATTTCCCCACTATCCCTGAAGAGTGTACCGTTTCTCCGTTCTAGTTCCTGCAAGGATTATTTCTTTCGGTGGAATAATAGTGCGGCCGTGGAGATCATCTGCAACTTTGTCCTGCGACGCAGTGGGATCTCCAAGGAGAGAGTGGCTTCGCGGCGATCAAGTCCTGAAAGGCGGCGCGAATCACAACCAGCAACTGCTAGATACGGGCGAGCTAATCCTCTCTAATCTGCAACTAGCAGACTCTGGCAACTATACATGTCAAGTAGATAACGGACAAGGGTCGGACAGAACAGGATATAATTTAATTGTACAAGTGCCACCTTCCGCGCCTCTCTTGTACGTTACTAGCGCCACCAGCACCAGCGTGCTCTTGCACTGGAAGCCTGGAAACAGCGGTGGAGCCTCCATCAGCGGATATAGCCTCAGTTATCGCAAAGAACATGGCACCTCAAGTGATGTCCATTTATCGAGGCATGCGACAAGCTATGAATTGAAGGTATTCAATATCCCTCACACACTAAAACCATCCCTTCAACCTTCATTCTTTCATATTGTCTTTGCGTAAAGAAAGGAGTTTTAAAATGCATTCAATTTTTTTTATTCAGACTTTCATCTTCTCTCATCGTCCGCTTATAAATTGCGCCTGCACACAAGAGAGTATATAATATGGATTGAAATTAATTCCAAAATTTCAGGGCTTGTCTTGTGGGACTATATATCATCTTTACCTAACAGCTCATAATAAAATAGGCAGTTCTCCGGCAAGTCACCCTCTTCAAGCGCGAACGCAGGGCCATCCTCCTGGGGCACCCTCAGCTGGCTCTCTTATATCGCCGAATTCCACCTCAGTTGTCCTGAGACTGCACGTGTGGCCAGATAATGGATGTCCGATTCTTTATTTCATTCTCCAGTACAGGAAAGCAACAGATTCCCAATGGACTTTAGGTATAAACCAACTAGCACGATTTCATTCCATCCGTTAACATTTGCGTAAGCTCCCCTTTATACTTTGTGGATTTCATAATTTTTCACACCCAACTAAGCTTTAAACGCACAAAATTATTTCACACTGATGGCGCTACATTAACTATCCCGTGCAATTTCCAATTTGACGATGCAAATTTCTATTTTCTATAACACATATTGTGGCATTTCTTTATTTTAAAATAGAGCGCCAACTCTCATGAATAATACATTAGAAAATAAGAATGTTAAACTAGTTTACTGCCGTAATAGAAAATATCGCCCAAGTTTACGTCGATAGATCATCCGTTATACACAAAATAGGCAACACTAAACGAGGAAGAATTTTAAACCTCAGCTCCCATCCACCACATTATATAACAACAAATATTTTATCAGGAATATGTTTAAACTTTTTGAATACAAAAAGCCATACGTTTTTCAGTAAATTCCGAATCATCGCGGTTTCTCCCCGCAATCACGATTTATTTCCTCGTATAAATTACTTCCCTCTATTTTCAGTCTCGAATGCACTAAAACCGCAGAGGCGAACTTCAATAACAGGATTGACCCCGGCAACCCAATATGTTTTGAAATTGGAGGCTCATAACGTTGCGGGCTTTTTTAGCGAGGAGTTTGCCTTTATGACCCTCACGAAGGACGGAGGTAAACGTTAGTAGTTGTAGTTAAAGAAAAGACATTTAACCCGGTTCCGTTCCAGATGTGCCGCCTCCAGATTTAATGAAACAAGGGAGTGATGGTTTACCATTTTACGCAGACATAAGGGTTGTTGTTCCCGTCGTTGTTGTGGTTCTAATCGTGTTAGCTTCTGGCGCGACAGCTGCCGTGTGCTTAAGACACAGTAAGTAATTAAAAACAGATTAGTTTGGCACTGTGAATATTCGATCTCGTTTATTAGGGCAAAATGAGGCGGCAAAGGAGCAATTGGATAACCAGCAAAATGCCGAAGCGCAGAGGGAAAGATACTACGCCACTATTCATAAAGTTGCCCTGCAAGCGGGAGAAAAAATTCCAGGTAACTATTTGCAAAATACGTTTGTGCACCTAATCTCATCGTAAGGCTCAAATAAACTAATTACATAATCTAATTATTTCAGAAACATCGGAGGATATATCACCATATGCAACCTTTCAACTATCAGAGCCAAGCACGTTGCCTCAAAATACCATGTTACATAGTTTCATGTACCATGAACATGCTATAACTGAGGGATGTGCCTCACCCCCACCAGCAGTGTCATCGGTACAACGAAATTCTCCATATTACAATATTGTAAGTTAAACGATTTTAAATCAAACTTTCGTCGTATAGTCATATTTTCTTTATTTTAGCAAAAATTCCAAAGCACGAAAGGCCATGGCCGACGAAGAGCAAACCGAAAAACGGATGTCGACAGTGATGACAGTGAATCAGACCCAGACCAATTAACATCTAGTAGAACAGAGTCTTCCAATCAGTTAGATATGAAACTTAAACATAGTAAGTATGAGCAAGTATTATGGTTGGGTAATTAATTAAACCAATATCATGATTGTATCCACAGGAACTGCAGGTAAAATCGAGAAAATAAATTTTACGTGTCGCATATTTCCACACTGAATCGGCAAATTTCTATTGCACGTTAGCAACGTAAACCCCCTTTCAAAAAATTAAAAATAAAACACTAAGATTTATTTAAATAAAACCCTCGCAACAATTTAAACCTCTCGTAAAAACTATTTAGAAGATTTTTAATAAATTTTCTTAATAGAATCTTAGTGTTTTCTTTTCACAGTAAGTGCTACTTACCTACGTATTATCTATTAGAAGGCGCAAATCATTTTATGCAAACATGCACATATGTACTATAAACTTTAACATTAGCATGTTATTTTCCAATTTAAGTAAAAATCAATGTAGACTCCTGTATTTAAGTCAAGCTGTGCATGCTAAATAAATGTTAACAAACATCAAGTATTATTACTACACGCTTGCGATTAAAAATGCACTGTGAAAAGATTAAACAAACATGATAACTGAAACAATTTCCCAACAATAATGCAGTAGTTTAATAACTAGGGGTGTCAATACAAGGCTTAAAATCCCTCTGTTATGATTGATTGCTTTTGAAAAATCAATGTTAACCTTATATAATCTCCAAAATAGTAATTGACCACAATTTGTGTTTACAGAACCACTACCCATTAAGCAGAAATATAAGAGGCGCATTTAGAGACTTGACTCTGTTAAGGAGTAATTCCATCAATGTCCTCATCCCCCATCTGCAAAGTCTTCTGTATTGGCCACTCTCTATCCCTCAATAGTCAAGTTAGTATTTTTTTAGTTTATCTTCCGTCATTTCAATATTACATCTTTTATTTAATTCATCTTCTTCCACTCATTTCATCTTTTTGAATATGTTCAATCACGTTATTCCTCTTCACAAAATTTCCAACACTCGCTCTCACTGAACTCTAAATTGCAGCTTTTATATTTTTTGCTTTGGGTTTCAAAGTGGTGTTAAATATATTTCTAAATAATGCTTCACTGCCACAATGTAGACCACTATCACAATGTAGACAATCACGGTTCAAAAAGCATCAATTGTGTTGTGCTGCATACCTTCATCACACCTAAATGTTTGTCATAAACTTGATGTTTTGCAAGTGTGTTCTATGCAATGACATTTACTAATTTATGTTTATTTCTTCATAGATTTCATATATCATGGAGCACAATCAAGTACCTCCTCAGACATATCACCAATGTCAGAACAAAAGTCACTGCCAAGAAGAGGCAGGTCGAGGTACTCAAATCCCAAATACGTGTACCAAAATGAAAAACACGATAATTTTAGGTGGTTACAACAAAATCGCGGTTCCACCAGACAAATGTTACCGCATTTAACAGTGGCCGAAACAGCTTTTTCTGAGAGACCAAATCCAGAACAAAGCACCCCCGATCGACCAGAATTAAGTGAAGCAGAATGTGACATCGACACTCTAAAAAAGCTCAAATTAGGATTACGGTCATCTCTTTGGTCAAGACCAAGTGGCTCTGGTCATCCATCAGACTATTCTATTGCAGTGTAAACTGTGATTTTAGGACGAACTCCAGTTTGCACTGGTCGCCGTTTTGTTACATTTTAAGATCAAAATTAATTAGAGTTGAGAAAATTATACAATTTTATACCAGAAAAATTTTAGAACTATTTTGTTTATGTACTTTGTTGAATATTGAACAAATTTCGGATATATTTATATATAATTTGCAACTAATAAGAACAAATAGATATTCTTCCATAAGTCTGTGTAATAAAACAATCAATGTCTGAAAAATCAAAAGTACCCTGATCCAATAACTGTAAACAGTATGTATCATAGTTCAATTTTAATTATAATAAAATTATTGTGAAGCTATTATGTTGTATTTGTGTAGAAAATTGCTAAATATCCAACCATCTTTCCATTATTAAATGACAAGAAAATGGTGACTTGAAAATTTATAATTAATAGCATTTTTAATGCTTTTAAGAATGTTTTGAAATTGTTATGTGTATTTTTCTTAAAACAAAACAAAAGTATTTAAAAATGAAAACTTGCCTACAAATCAAAAAATAAAATCGAATCTTCTGTGACAAAACAGCATATATCAGGGTAGCGTTTACCAGTATATTACTGTATAACTGTTATTTATAAGTATATAAGAATTGTAATTTTTCGTGTCACATGACAATCGGCATTGACAATAAATCAACGTAAATAATATTTCTAGTCTACCTACTACTGAATGCAATTAGAAATCATATAATGGGTACAGTAAAACATTTTAGTAGTTTAAAATATTTATTTCGTTCATAATATCAAAAAGTTTTACTACATTTATAAATACTTTGTTTCATGCACATGATATTTTATTTGGTAGGATCTGTTTGCCAATACACCTTGCGACAATTACCATTGTTTACTAGAGCTATGATACAGTTCTTTAGTAGTGTTTGTAAGAGGTTATAGATTCAAAATATATTTAAGCCCTTATTTATTTTATAAATTGAATATAATTTAATTATATTTACATATATATATATATTAAGAAAGTATAATAATAAATGAACAGCTTATGGAGAAAATACCAATGTTCTTTAGGCATGCTATCACATATTTTAGATATTTACATGATTTTCAAATTTCATGATTTTTGTTGAGCGGCAAGTACTTCGCATTTCTTACATTCTATTGTTAACTGCCTTACTGCAACAACATATTTTCTTTGCTGTTCTATGAGAACTTGCAAAACATCACTAAGTTTGTCGCGAGTGTATTTTCTCTCAGATAACTTTCTCTCCAACTTTAGTTTAGACTGTTTGACTCCTTCCACAATGGCAACCATCTGTGCAATAAATTCTTCTTTACTGCTGTTTGAACTCATGGCTCTATAAATCAATAGAAAAAAAATTAATCTCAAAAAAAATTATTTAGAATACCACCCATGCTTGTTCCAAGATGTCTAAAGCTTCACTAATAGGAAAATTGTGGCTTTATGACAAGAGATAAAAGATATGTGTAAATACTAAAATTTATTTGTATTAAAAAGAATATCTAAAAATATTTGTGGGGCTTGAGTTTGATGGTATACTAATTTTTTTAAATAACCTCTTGTCATTTTTATTGTTAATTCTACTCAATAACAGTTTTTCAATGGTACCATCCTGCCTAAATTTAATGGTTTTATAGATATTGCATTTTTCTATAATTAATAATCAAAAGATAATCTATTTTAACATGTTTTACTTTCTATTAAAATTTCCGCCCAATAACACTATTTCCATTATTCTGAAATTAAATGGAAATCCAAATAGCTTCACTTAATACATGATTTTTTCAATAATACACTATGACTTTGAAGACAAACAAATGAAAACTTATGAAATATCTTCTCCTACAACATTTTGAAAACATGTTAGTTTTGATGGCAAAAATGGGTTTCAATTATTGTTTCGTAAATAATAAGTCATTTTGTGAGGTATCTCAAGTGAGGCCCCTTGACCATGGGTTACGTTACCTTAAAAAATAATCTCTAAAAATACCTATCAATTTTAGACTATTGAAAAGATTTTGAAAAGAGGATTTAAGAAAATATTGTTATGGCGAAACAAATATTTTTAGAAGATTTTTGCATTTGTACATTTGAAGGCCACATGCCCGAAAGGTACTATTTTGAAAAAAATGAATTGAAAGATTTACAGTCATTAGTTTACTAACAAGATATCATACAATTTTTTTTAATTTGTTGCAATGTTTTAATGCCAGCAAGTACAAAGTATATTGAAATGCATTTTTCTCTGTGTGTCCAATTTAATAACTGAATCAACTTGATTGGAGGTCTTCACCCAGGTGAATATCTTATAATCATCAGATGCCTCTCAACAAACTACTACCTAGTTTACTCCATTAGAAATGCATTCGCAACAATACATTACCAAATACATATGTCATACTATTTCCAAATTTTAGATGCAGCTAATTCCTGTTTTATTTTTGGTACGTATGAATAATCTCATTATATATGTAAAATCAGACACCAAAATATCTTTGATGCGTTTTAGAAATTTGCATTGTAAGAACTCGCATTATATGGGCGTCTACTTCATATACAGATATACAGTAAATGTTCGATTAATGATCTGGACCCTTCTTTACAAATTCCATTCTTGGCCAGGCTGTAATTCAAGACCCGGATTTTAATTAAGCCCTGGCAGCTATTGATAGTACATTTATTCCATCACCCTGCTCCGTGAATCCACGTGCACGTAAAAAAATTTAAATGGCAATTGAAATTCCTATTCATTTGCAAAATTCTGAAGATTGATATCGATGATTGACGTATAAGTATACAATGATAAAATTTAAAAAAATACACAAGCAAAACAATGTTTAATTATTCTTTAACAAACGAGTAACTGAAGTAATTGAACCTAATCAATTAACAAACAAAATTCAATACTTGTTTAACAAAAGGTCTGATTCAAATTAAGTTATGAGTATAAAAACAATAAAATAAAATTTCAATTGTCATCAGTGTCACTCCCAACGTTTACAAGAAACTCCTCTGTTTCTATTTCCTCCAAGGGGTGATAATTTACTCTTGCTTCTCGTAATCTTTCTTTTGTTGTCGCGTAAGGATTACTTTATTTTAGGCAATATAAAAATTTAACGTATAATTTATATTATAGATGATCATGAACAAATGTACTCACCTAGCCACTATTCAAGATATGGCTATTATTAAAGGCCAGGGCACTGTTAAAGTACGGTTTTTATTTTCCGATTTTTTCTATAACCCGGATACAATATAAGCACCGGATGCTGTTCAAGCCTGGGTCATTATTTGAACATTTATTTATAATTTCAAGATTATATATTTAAACTTAATAGCAATGGTATTACTTACTCAGCATAATTATCTGATATTGAATTTAACAAGGACAACTCCTTCTTCATGTACATTCTAGTATCTTCTAAGGTATTATATAATGTGTAATATTGCTTAGTTTCCTTATGTTTTGCGGCAACTGCAATAAAATTGAATATTTTTGTAATCATTAGATTTAAATAAATATATAACCACATTTCTACCGACTATAGCATATAAAATTTTGTTATATAATGAAAAATAAGAGTATATCACCGATCCGGAGGATCGAGTGACGTTACTGTAAAAATCTTAACTCATAATTACTACAATCTGTTTTCTTAAAATGTTATACAATTACAAGACGGCAAAAAATAATTTTATTTCAGAAGAATGGAACTAACCTCTTTCAAAAAGAGGCACTTATCATCTCCATGCCCAGGACTGTAAAACCATGCTTGGCTCTAGTACTATTAATGCAAGTTTAATTTCTTTAAGCACTTATTACCAGCATTATATTTCATTTAATCTATTTAATTATTAAATTCTTTTTACATTAATTACTTTTTATAGCTGCATTGTTTTCGTGACCTTAAAACTGTTGAGCATGGGTTTCTTCAATTGGCAGTCAGTGATGACATAGATAACATATAAAGAAAACAGAATTCTATTTATTTTTAAAATGCAACACTTAGGATAAAATCATTTCATGAAACTCCTACAACTTTACCATCAATTTTTGAAAATGTACATATATATCATAGGTTTTTGATTTAACAGTTAATTTAAAAAAAAAATCACTATGAGTTTGTTTCATCCAACAGTCCCAAGTATCAGTTAACAGTCAAAGCTGTTTAGAGAAATTTTGAATTTGAAAATTTCTCTAAACGCCATTGGCTGCTATTCCGGATTACTTGGGACTGCCTCATAAAACAAATCCTATATATTGTTCAATTTACACAAATCTTTTCTTAAACCTTACCTTGATTATAAAGCTCTAAAAATCTTCGTTGATACTGCGCTAGTTCTGCACTACTTGGCACTTCGTCGAGTTTTCTTTGTAATGCTGTGATTTTTCTATTCTTCTTAGCAATATGTAACCTTAAAATTCTCAATTTTTCACCTTCTCTATCTAGTTCGTCATTTACCTCAGAACTATCATTTATAGGAGATTTAGCATTTTTAGTTTCTCTAGAATGTCGAACAATTTAATATTAATTTTCTTATAAATATCAATATCAATACTAACTCTATAAGGTTTTGTAATCTAGATAATTCCTGTTTGCACTGCTCCTTAAATTCAATTTCCTTGCTTCGGTAATTGTCATTCTGAATAACCAAATCTTCAATTTCTTTGATTTTCCTAAAATACATCATCATGAGAAATATATGTATAAAGATTATATTACAATTTATTTTATAAGTACATAATTATATTAATAATTATAATTACTCTGGCTCATTTGAAGAGATTTCCAATTCTTGTAATGAATTTTCGGCACTTTTATATTCAGTCTTAATTTCATCAATTTCCTTTTGTATATTCTCAATTTTAAAATCTAATGTCGACTTTTCAGAAACGAAATGAACACATTTTTCATCTAGTAATTTCTTGCTCTGTTCTAACTGAGCTATAAATTTATCTTCTTTGGCTTTTATACCACCATCCTAGAAATGGTTTAATTAATTTTTATTTGATGATTATGAAAACTACGAACTCTTAATCAACAGGAAATTCATTTTTTTACGGTTTGATTTCTATTTTACCTCACCTCTAATTCTGATTTTAACATGGCATAGTGTTTTTTCAATTGCTTCTTATCTTCTTCATCTAAATCATCATAATGAACATTATCCTTAAAAAAAAATTATTGAGAAAATGCTGAAATTAATATGACATTAAGCATTACAATATCTTCACTTACCTCTTGTGTAATTGCCATGCTATTTAAAAGTTGTTGAATATGTTGCTACAACATCGAAAAGCAAAATAAAATGCAAACAAATCACACACCAATTTAAGCAAAATTATAAAAAACAAGGAAATTAATTTTGCATATCCTATTTCCTATGTTTCCCAACAAAAATTAGAAAGTAAAAAAATTTTGCCACACATTATAATGAAAAAAATTTGCAACAAATATTTTCATTCCGAAATACTATATTACGTACACATACGAGGTGTGTTCAAAAAGTATCGCGAATTTTGAATTTTCGCGGGTTACGTATATTCGAATTTCAATTTTTTTTGTGGCGTTATGTTGGTACT
>JAWQRP010005820.1:0-10312 GCA_033557875.1 Quadriops clusia
TTACAAGATTCACATCTATAACGAGATTCCCTTCTCTTTTGATTTTTCATGCATACAATACAACGTTTTGTTGGGTTCGGTTTTGATTCTGTTGCAGGAAGGAATGTTGGAAAATGTCTAGCTAATAAACGCAATGGCGAATTGGAAGCTTCTGCAGATCGCCTACCAGCATGATTGCGAAATATCAAAAATGCAGGATTGAACACGCTCGTACGCTTCCTTACATACGTAATATATAGAAAATATAGTCATGTTGAGCAGGAAACTATTTTAAAACAAGATGCGAAAATATTCGTTCGGAGCGTATGAGGCACATATTTTTCTTACGAATATATACGTGTAGAGCAGCGAAAGGGTTAAAATTAATAATAACTTCTGTAATTATAATGAATAGAAAAACAGTGATAATTATAGACTAATGTAATTATATTTTAGGTAGTGGAAGGCATGGACGTGCTAGAGTTGTTAAACGAAGCAATTTGCGATAACGACAATCGGCCTTATCAAGATATTAGGATAACTCATACAGTAGTCCTTGACGATCCGTTTCCGGATCCGAAGCATTTAAGGGCTCCAAGCCGATCGCCTTCTCCAAGTGCTGAGAGGCTTCAAGGGGGCCGAATTGCCCCAGATGAAGAAATTGACGAGACGATGGGGAAGTCTATTGAAGAAGTGTGCGAGCAAACTGCTGAGAGGGAGGCAAAGGCTCGAGCGACTATTTTGGAAATGGTATAGATTTTATTTTTGGATAGATATTTTTTGAAAAAATATTTTTTTTTAAATATTTTTTGATAAAATATTTTTTTTTTTAATATTTTTTGATAAAATATTTTTGGAATAAATATTTTTTGATAAAATATTTTTTGAATAAATATTTTTTGAATAAATATTTTTTGATAAAATATTTTTTGATAAAATATTTTTTGATAAAATATTTTTTGAATAAATATTTTTTGATAAAATATTTTTTTAATAAATATTTTTTGATTATATATTTTTTGAATAAATAGTTTTATAAAAATATTTCTTGAAAAATATTTTTCGAATAAATATTTTTTGTTTAGATTAAAAACACAAATTATTATATTACTTAATTGTTAGGTTGGCGATATTCCCGATGCCGAAATGGCCCCCCCAGAAAACGTCCTTTTCGTTTGCAAGCTCAATCCAGTGACAACAGATGATGATCTAGAAATAATATTCAGCAGGTTCGGTAAAATAAAATCTTGCGAGATCATTAGAGACAAGAAAACCGGAGATTCTTTGCAATACGCTTTCGTGGAATTCGAGGAACAGAAGCCTTGCGAAGACGCTTATTTTAAGATGGATAATGTATTAATTGACGATCGGAGGATTCACGTGGATTTTAGCCAATCTGTCGCTAAAGTCAAGTGGCATGGGAAAGGGCGAGGAGTTACCACTTACGATGATAATGGTCGCAAGCTCACGGACTCAAAAAACGATATAGGAAATGGAAGGTAAGGATTATTAACGTTTGTGAAATTAAATAATATTGCAATCAAATAATAATAATTTCTGATAGTGTAATTAAATAAGAATTTCAGATATTGTAATTAAATAATAATTTCAGATATTCTAATGAGATAATAATGTCAGATATTGTAATCAAATAATAATTTCAGATATAAAGGGAGACCGTACAAAGACCGAAAGGAATTTAAAGAAAAAGAAGACGATAATAGAAATAAATACAAAAAGGAAACCCACTATCCCAATGATAGAAGAAATGAATTTAACAGGCGAAGGGATCATAGTCCTGAAAGAGGATATCGTAATTCATCCCAATTGAAATCGGATCGTAATTTTGGACGAGATGAACGAAAATCCAGAAATTATGATGAAGGAAAATTTAGAAATTATGATGAAGGAAAGTCTAGAAATTATGATGAAGGAAAATCTAGAAATTATGATGAAGGAAAGTCTAGAAATTACGATGAAGGAAAATCTAGAAATTATGATGAAGGGAAATCTAGAAATTATGATGAAGGAAAATTTAGAAATTATGATGAAGGAAAATCTAGAAATTATGATGAAGGAAAATTTAGAAATTATGATGAAGGAAAATCTAGAAATTATGATGAAGGAAAGTCTAGAAATTATGATGAAGGAAAGTCTAGAAATTATGATGAAGGAAAATTTAGAAATTATGATGAAGGGAAATCTAGAAATTATGATGAAGGGAAATCTAGAAATTATGATGAAGGAAAATTTAGAAATTATGATGAAGGAAAATCTAGAAATTATGATGAAGGAAAATCTAGAAATTATGATGAAGGAAAATCTGGAAATTACGAAAGAAGACGAAGCATAGAGAGAAATCGAGAAGAACATAGAGATAGGAAATCTCAGAGATATGATGCTGAAAGATATAGCAGGAAACGTGAAGACAATAGCACTAATATATATTCTGTTAAAGAAGTGAGTAAGAAGGAATATCGTCGTAGCAGAGACAGATATGATGATCCTGAAAGGTATAGTAAAGGTTTAAAACTTAGGGAAACCAGTAAATCATCATATCAATCATCGCGACAGGAAACTTATGCAAAGAAAAAAAGCAGACATAGTACGAAATCGTCTTCTTCAAGTGAGGATACAGATGAAGAAGAAACTAAAGCTAGAAGTAAATTAAAAAAAGGTAGAGAAGATTCCAAAAAGAAGAGGAAGAAGTATTCATCAGAAGATGAAGAATCATGTAGTGATGACAAGGAGTTTAGAAAAAGTAAAAGGAAATCGAAAAACAAGAAACATAGGAAGAGGAAGGAGTCGAGTTCAGAGAGTAGTTCTGAGTCTTCTGATGATAGTTATAAGAAAAAGCAGAAATTGAAAAAGAGACGAAAATAACAAATAATATTAAAAAAAAATAATAAAAAATTAATAATAAAAAATTATTAATAAAAAATTATTGATAAAAAATTATTAATAAAAAATTATTAATAAAAAATTAATAATATAAAACAAATAATAAAACAATGTAAGTAAAATAAATTAGTAAGCTATACACTTCATTACTTTGATTCCTACCTATTTATATTTTTATACAACTATGTAAATAGATAATTAATTATTATGTAATTATGTACACAAACAACAAGAGAAAAGCGTCCCCTTTACGTTTTCAACATAAACCAATTATTAAAGCCCATCTAAGTGAAAGAACGATTTTCTTAATTGAGCCTGGTGAGTTGTAAACAATTAATTAATGATCCTTCTTTCCTTTTCCAGCCTTGACAACAAATTTAAAAAAAAACGAAAAACAGTATAAAACCCAACTTTGCCCGCATTTTCTCAGTTTCTCAACCTCACCATGCTTAAACCAAATTTCTCCCGAATTCGAAAAATATCGACTGCCGCCCTACGCCTACGTAGAAAACAAGAATGAACCCCATCCCCTCCACTCTTTCAGGATTGCTGAAATTGCGCGTTGGAGGCTTCAGCTAGAGCATTTCAGTGGTTTTCAGTCGTCTACAGGACTTGCCAGGATCAGGACAATGCAGCTGAGAAACTGGTGCCATCATACGACGCTTATCGCGGCTATCTTAGCCGTGGCCGCTGCATTGCCCACTTCTTTGATAGAAGACATCAAATCTAATGAGCTTAGAGACAATAAAGGTAAAAATCAACTATTTGATAAAAATCGTATGCTTGCACGAATTCGCGAACACAATCTTTGTGTTGTTAATATTTTATTTGTGTTCATATTACCTGTGCTATTATTATTTGAATTATTATTATTAGAATTAGAATTATTATTATTATAATTATTATTATTAGTATTATAATTATTTGTATGATTATGATTGTCGCTATAATGCACCAAAGGGCCTAAGGACTTAGATTTTTTATTATTCATAGCTATGCAAATAGTCGCCAGCCTATCCAACCCATAGTATAGATACAGAATTCATGAACCAACGGCACCAGCAAGAAATCAATAAAACCTGTTGCTGTTTAGTATGTTGCATAAGCATTAATTTCATTCATTCTTTCTTCGTATAAATAAATATTTTGTAATAATTGGAGAAAATAATATTGAAGGGAAGGTGCAGAAAAAGGGATTAGATGCAAATTTATTTATGCCGCTCCTTTGATGTCCTACGCAATGTTTCCAAAGAGGTTTTTTGTATTCACCTCGTTATTTTTAAATTGGTTATGCATTATTAATTATGCAAATGTTGGCTCTGGACTTTCTGTGCGAGTCCTTTAATTTCCTTTTTATTTGTTTAATGTGATTTATTTGTGAATACTTGTTATTATATTGTTTATTATTACATTATTTATTGTTATATTATTTATTGTTATATTATTTATGGTTATATTGTTTATTGTTATATTATTTATTATTATTATATTATTTTCCAGTAAAGCGGGCTCATGAGCCTCTGCAAGCTCACGAAGAAAACCCAAGGCAACCAGTGGCTTACTTCAGCAATCCTACAGCTATAAAAAGGGGTAAGTCTTATCGAATTGTTTTCCTGTTTATATATCAAACACAGGAACTTACACAGAAACCATTTCGCCCTATAGAGCCTTTGTATTCACTACATGTAGTAAACTAGCAAATATCGAGTTTGATTTCCTTGGGCGAAACAATGTCGTCAAACTCCAACCCTGACTTTGAGGAAATTAAATTCTGAATAAGAACTTATTAATTTATTTACAAATTGTTATCTATTTTTACATTATTACTAGTTTAAAGTAGATACATACATATAAATTCTAACGTTTTCACATGCAATAAGTACATTCAAGTTATAACTTTAGTATATTAAAAAAAAACATTAAAATATTACATACATTTAAATTATTCAATAAATTTGTACTAAGTACCCTGCTTCTTTTTCAACAATTCCTTGTTTAAACGGTCCACAATTTCCTGCTTCTTGTTAATCATCGGGTCATTTTTTCGCTTCTGATACTGAAGATACTTCATCTTCGGTATGTTCGGTTTCTTAAAACGCTTTAGTGGAGACCCTATAGGTTTCTTAAAAATCTCTTCATCAGTAATAGGAGAAGAATTACTACTAGAAGAAGCAGTAATAGACAAATCGATAATAGAAGAAGAATCGCTAATAGACGAATCGCTAATAGATGAATCGCTAATAGATGAATCGCTAATAGACGAATCGCTAATAGATGAATCACTAATAGACAAATCGCTAATAGCCGAATCACTAATAGATGAATCACTAATAGACAAATCGCTAATAGATGAATCACTAATAGACGAATCGCTAATAGACGAATCACTAATAGACGAATCGCTAATAGACGAATCACTAATAGATGAATCACTAATAGACGAATCGCTAATAGACGAATCACTAATAGATGAATCACTAATAGACAAATCGCCAATAGATGAATCACTAATAGACGAATCGCTAATAAAACAATCGCTAATAGATGGATCACTAATAGACGAATCGCTAATAGACGAATCAGTAATAGAAGAATCGGTAATAGATTTTTGAGCCTCCATTGTTTTCAAAATTCGACCGTTTGGGCAATCTTACAACTTATTTCATTTCTAACTGGAACATACACATATAACATGCTAAAGGATGGAACATATTCATTCGAATCATCTGGTAAACCATCAGGACATAAAAAAACCAAAACATTGACTTTATCGGCTTTTATATGATGAGGAACGTCTCAGGAGGATTCTTGAAGTTGTGAGGGATTACGGGTGGCTTTAGATGGGCCATTTGTGCAGCTGGTGCTTCTATAAGGATCTCTACGAGTGCTTTTGTGCAATTAAGGATGAATCAGTTTTAATCGTATAATAAATAACAAAACATTATCTTGAGAATAATCAATTCAAGAAACAACAAATTCATGTTATCTCGATCACTGTTTGTCATTGATGTTGATTGTTGTTTATGATCTTTGATATGTGTTTTTATTTAGTTTTATTTATTTTTTTAAAACTTTTTTTAATTTTTATTTTTTGCTTCATTTCTCAGGAACAAACACTAAACCCGAAGAGCAGCAAAACGCCAGCGACTGGGAACCAGAAGATGTCGAAGAATCCCTACCACAGCTTCCTTCGTCTCTTTATAATAACGATCAGCAATTCGACGACAAGACCATTGCAGAATATGAGAAAGGCTTCCGCTATGGAACCAATAAGGACAAATTAGATGAAGCTTTAGAAAATGCTGTTTTGAAGTCAGAGCTTTATGGAGATCCTGCTGCTGTGAATCAGTATAGATATTATGGGACTGGAGCTGAAGACAGGAGACGTCGGAGACGAGATGCTGCGCAAAGAATCAGGTTTGAATAGTTATAATTATATTTATATATTTTTTTAATATTTATATTTTTTTAAATATTTATATTTTTTTAAATATTTATATTTTTTTAAATAATGTGTTTTGAACACTATAATTTTACCTTTGAACACTATAACTTTCACGTTCAACAATATAACTTCTCCGTTGAACCATATCACTTTCCGTTAAACAATATCACTTTCCGTTAAACAATATCACTGTCCGTTAAACAATATCACTTTCCGTTAAACAATATCACTTTCCGTTAAACAATGTAACTTTCCGTTAAACACTGTAACTTTCTAGAATTGCCGAACAATCGCCATAGTTTTTTATTTGCCACGAAACCCTTGAGGAAGGCTCTGATCCATAAATTTCAATAAAAAGAAATTGAGCGTGTGTAAATTCATTGAATAAAACATTATGCCGACGGGACGTAAGGGCATCTTTGAGGTTACTTCTAAGGCAATCAAGGAAGTGCTGATACAAATGTATGAAGGCGAAATGAAAGTCCTGAATCTTTCAAACGGGCCAGCGATGGCGTGTATTACCTTCATGAAAATTTATGTCCTCCTTGAACAATTTCGCAGTTGCGATTAGACGCAGAAGTATAATGGATAGTCGACCGAGTTTAGGTAATTAAGTAAAATTGCAAAAAAGATAATAAAAAATTTGAATAAAAAATATTAATCGTAAATGTAGGAAATATTATTGAAATGTTGGAAATAAAATTCATAAGAACGGAATTCAGCACAAATTCTTCCAAACTTCATCCACAAAATCATTAATATTAAACAGGTCACGTGTCGCCGGCTAAGATCGATTCTGACCCAGAGAGGGCGCCACATGTTCACGATAAAATCAATGTAACAGGTAGATACGTAGTCTAGAGCAACAGATATGGCCACATAGCGAGAATTATCGATTCCCTGTCGCCAGTCAGGAATAGAAACCTACGACAATCAAGAGTGGGAGTTCTTGAGCATTATCAATTTACAGGGAAAAGTGGACGCTTTACCAATAATTCCCATTGGGAAAGGTTGAAGCTCTCTCGTTCTGGTTCTAGCTTATTTTATTTCTGAGAGTATTTTATTTCTGAGAGTATTTTATTTCTGAGAGTATTTTATTTCTGAGAGTATTTTATTTCTGAGAGTATTTTATTTCTGAGAGTATTTTATTTCTGAAAATATTTCATTTCTGAAAGTATTTTATTTCTATCGCATTTTGCTCGTTAGCCATTTAATAAACCATAAAATAAATGCCGACAAAGAGATTAAAACTATTGTTGCTGACAAAACATACACATATTGATACCGCTTTACACATAATGATACCGCTTTACACATAATGATACCGCTTTACACATATTGTTACCGTATTTACGTGTTGCTACATTATTATATTGCTGAAATTGTTTACTTTACTCACGATACTCTTCCTAAAAAAAATCATTTCAAGTGTTATCTGCAGCAAAGCTCGTGCGGTTAAGTGCTTTATTTTCTCGTATACGAGATAGGTATCTCTATCTACATATGTATATACACATATCACTTTCCTTCTATACTTATATCTATATTTGAGGTTATATCTATATGTATATCCATACATAGATAAGAGAAGCGATTGGTTTTTGAAAATGTTAGCAAACAAATCCTGTGTGATCGCTCCACCAGAACAAGCCACCTGCTAGCTTTATCTCAATCGTCCTTTGTGAGCAGTAATTAATTGTAGATTCGTAATTAAGATTTACCTTGCCCTGGAATTAACTCCAGTGTTGCTGCTTATTAAACTGTGAATTGTTCAAACTGAAATTGCCAGAGTGAAATGACCAGAGTGTAATGTTCAGATTTGCTAATATAGATAATTTATATTTCTATATAATATATTTATTATTTATATTATATTATATTTATGTTATATATTATATTTATGTTATATATTATATTTATGTTATATTATATTTATGGTATATTATATTTATATTATATTAGACATAAATTTCGCCTATACAACATGTCACCCCCTTAAAAATGTGTCGCACGAGGGGGAAAACGTGGAAGCCTTTATGGAAAGATGAAAAGGGCTTAATTCGATTTTAATTAAGGCTTCGCTCGCTCCAACCTTCGTACCTTGGTAATTAATCAAGTTATCGCATTGTGACTGAAATTATGCTAATGACTGGTGGTACACTCCATTACTCAAATTGCCACGTCAGCCCACATATCATCACATTGTTAAAAGCTCACACGATGCAGTGAAATGGCTATAAGCTGCTATATTGCTTAAAAAATCGATTTAAAAAGTATATTATAAATAACACAGAGAGATGTTTCTTAAAAACTGAAAGTAAAAACGAATTCGGAAATAAAAAAAGAACCGCAAATCGTAATATAATAAAAGAATGAAAACAGAATATGAAAATAAAAGAAGAATAAAAGCAGAATATGAAAATAAAAGAAGAATAAAAGCAGAATACGAAAATAAAAGAAGAATAAAAGCAGAATATGAAAATAAAAGAAGAATAAAAGCAGAATATGAAAATAAAAGAATAAAAAAAATAATGATACGAAAATAAAAATAGATTGAGACCAGAAGAAGTACTTTGTTGACAATTTTCCAACTCGAAGTAGAGACTCGTCTCGCATACTAATGACTTTTAGGGCAACTATTAAATATAGATCGCCTTATGAATAAATTTGCATATCATCGTGGCAATGAGTGATGTATGTGTGTCAATGGAAAGCCAATATTTGCCCCGAGACCTTCTGGTCCTGACACCACCACAATTCACGGGAGGATCGGAATGCGGCCTTTTCATGGGGTGAATTGATTATCCCGGTTCGGATGAAATATAATGAATTGTGCCGGGTGGATCCAATTCGCAATTAGTTTCTATAATACAGGGGTAAAATTACAATTATATTAACCCTTCGGTAATATTATATTGGATAAATTATATTGGATATATTATATTGGATATATTATATGGGATATATTATATTGAATAATATTATATTATATTGAATGTATTACATTAAATATATTATTTTTTACATTTGTTGATTTATTGGGAATAAAGGTCCATATAATTGAAAATCATAAAATTTCCATTAAAATTTATTTTTACGTCGACGTTTCGCCTCCTTGTTTTGGGGCTTTTTCAAGACACTATAATTATAAGGAAACACAAACTAGGAAACAACAATCTCCCACTATTACAGATTTCTATCTCACCAAACACACACTAAACCTATTCCAAATCCTGATTCTCATCCAATTATATATGCAAATCACCTATCTATCTTAATTATTCTACATTTCTACAAACTACCTACAATAATATTTTTTTTAATTTTTTTTACTACTATTGACAAATTCAAATCTCAATACTTAACATAATCTTAATATTTTAATTTAAAATTCTATTATATATATTGTTAATATTATTAGTATCTCTTTTAAAGTTGATTGAATTTGTATCTCTCTTAATGAACAAAGACTCGTATATTCTTCTTTTAAACTAATTTTGTTCTCTCTTTAATATCTTAACATTGTCATAATTAAATATGTCCATTGGCACTGCTGTGTTTACTAAGTGCAGTGCAGTTTTCTAAATTTTCCTTTTTGCATGAAACTATATGTTGTTTAATTCTACTTTCTAATTATTGTTTCGTTCCCCCAATGTATTTACCTTCGCAATCAGCACAATTTACGTTATAAACCAAATTTGAAAGTTTAAGTTTATTGTCTTGGTCTTTGGTTTTTGTGTATAAACATTTAGTAGTATTTTGGTTTTAGCTAACTATTTCAATTTTATATTTCTTTAATCTATTTTTGATGTTTTCTGTTAAGGTTTTTACATAAGGTAGCGATATATAAATGGGTTGATTGTTTTCTTTGTAATTATCTTTTGTTAAGTTTTTATTTTAGTTTCTGTCTTTTATCTTTTTAATTCTTTTGTTTATTTCTTTGTCAATCAACTTAATCGGATAATCATTCAATACAAGGGCATTTTT
>JAWQRP010005821.1:0-10312 GCA_033557875.1 Quadriops clusia
TAGACGGTCGGCCGAGAAATGACTTGCTCCGCCTCTATGAGACCCGTGCGCAAAAATGCACACAATTTCGTCTGCCTTAAAGTTTCGGTCGAACAGTACCTGGTGTACAGCTCAGGTACATTACATTATGAACCTACCTTTAACCTTGCCCAGAGGGTAAATGTGCTCTCGGAATACCAAGCTTAGTAAAGCTAATGCATACATACGATGTTCACATCGATTAAACTGTTGGGTCACAATCGATGAGTCTCATAATTTTACTATGGCTAAACAGTTAACTTGTTTATAGGCTACAGTTATCATATCACGAATCATTGGATTAGACACGACTGTAAATAAATAGTTGAGTGACTTATAGCAATTGAGGAAGGAAGGAATTATGCTATCGTGTTGATAGTATGCGTAGTTTTATTTAAAGCAATGGACTTTCTAGCATGCAACTAAACGGTTGTGCAATTAGAAGTTGTGTGGTATTTTATATGGATAAGTAAAGGCAGGTTAACATTAGTCGTTTTAACAAAGATTTTTTCAGTTATGATAAATCTTATCAAGTAAAACGGAATTTGTAGACAGTATAATCTTCGATTTGTTAATATGAAACAAAAACAAAAGCTGATCAGCCGAACATTATTTTCTGAGAATCGATCCGACAAACCTTAGGTGTGCACACATATGCGACGTAACGTTCGCTAAAACATCTAGTATGAACCAGCGTTTTACAATGATGCTTAGGTAATTTTTCTAAATCTCTTATATGGAACTCCTTGTTTTCCGATACTTCATAATTATTTCTCATAAATTATAATATTAATTTAATAATATAATAAATGATACTTTTATCAAACAATAAGTCTTACCTTCTGCATTTCTTTTGCAACAGGAGGAGGATTTTCAGGAATTGTTGGTTGAATACCATCAATGCACAACCAATGGGCACGTAGCGTTACATCCATGGGAGCTTTTGTGTTAACATTGTTTATCAAATCGTTTAGATCCACCTCTTTTTCTTCAATGAAATGAAGTTCTCGTCCACCACCCGAAGCAAATCTGAATGGTAACGTTTCATTTGCATTAAAACCGTATTGAGGCTGAAAACAAAATATGTTAAAGGAACACAATAAGCATTTAGGTTATGTGTACGTTTGGCTTTGTAAATATTTACCTCTAAGTTCTTAACTTTAAGGGCGCTATCCACGTCAGTGTGCATGAGTTTCGTCCTCTTCGCGTGATGCATAAATTTGGCTGCATCTTGGATAATATGCTTCAATCTGAAGGAAATATCATCAGCAAGTTCCTTGGCAGCATCGTCAGGTAAATTTCCTATACCTATGCTTTCTGCTATAACCTTTATAGACTCCAAAGAAAATGATGTGCCATACAAGTCACTTTCTGTGTTTTTCGACATATTTTACACTTTTACTGCACTTTGAATTCAATATAAACACCAAAATCGCTATATTGATGCATCCCCATCAACTATCAAATTTGACTGACATGTTTGTCGACCTGCGTGAAGTAGCCTCCAAACGTTGCCTCCAAACTAGCCAACCTCCAACTTCGGATCACAACAACAACAAAGTGGTTCTATCACAGATATGTGTGGTTATATTAAGCCGCGAATACATTAGAACCAATTGCATCCAACACACGTGCAGAATGTTTTCTTGTCTCAATTTTGTTGTTTATTAATCTACACACGATGTTCGTATATACTTAAAATGGAAAATATTCAACTTTGCAAGAGTGCCACTTCCAAGACATAGTGAACAAAATTAATCAACATTCACATAGGTTCGGATATTGCCCCTAATATCAATGCAATAAATTGCGCCCTCTGGTGGCACAGATATGTATGTAACTTGAAATTAATACCAAATCGTACTTTAGGCAACCAACTATTCTAATGTGAATTGTGTAACTATTATGGTCGATTCACACACGCGTACAGCGGACGGACAGAGCACGGTCAGGACAAGTCCGCTTGTACGGGTTTTAAATGCTTGCATTCACACATGTCGCCAACGACCGTGCACGGCACCGACCGAGCAGAGCCTATGCCTTGTGTACTAATTTGCTCTGACCTGACCGTGGTCTGTCGATCGCTGCACGTGTGTGTGAATACACCCTTAGTAGTACAACAAAATGTAATGAAGTTCTCAACTTAAGCAAAAGAAACTTTGTCTTATTAACTTCAATGAAACAGAGGTTTCATTTGCTTTTAATTTATACTTACGGTTCTTTTAATTCAATGGTATACTTTCTAGCTTGACCTAACTGTGAAAGATTTAAAAATTGGATTTTCTTGAATAATCTTTTAAGATCAAGTCAAAATGTATAGGCACTTGCGCAAGGAGACTACAGTTGAGCATGATGCTCTAAAAGCTCATACAAAAATACTTAACATTATCAGGCCATATTAGGTAGGTGACATTTTAGAGCAATTTATTTTTAAAAAGTAACCTGTTTCTCATCTTATATTCATTAAAAAATTGTAACTTCATTTGTAGATTTCATGAAAATCTTGGAAAATTGCCTTAAAAACCTTTTTAAAATTCACTCGGTTTTAAATATTTAACTATGAACAATCTCCTAAAGTAGATTTACTGATTACCTCCGTTGATGTCAAAGTAGAGACTATAGCTTACAGCAAGTTTTAAAGTTAAATCTCAATATATATAATGCTTTCAAGAATTTCATATTACAGTATGTAGTTACATATTACAGTATATTAATTCTAATTCAAACTATGCACTAAATACAAAAAAAGTCTTCAAAAACTTGGGTTAATTAAACAAATAAAGAAAAAACTATACGTATATTGTAATTCTCGTTATTCAAGTAAAAAGAAAAAAATATAAATAGTTATAATAATTACATCTTCATTAGCGTAATACAGTAATTATTATTAGGACCAATTACAAGAAATATTATATTTTGTAGTTCTATTTTGACTACATGCTACAGTTTATTTATTTTGTAAGTCTTTCAAAATAATATGTACCTACTGACGTTTTTTAAGAAATAGCGATAAATCAAATCACTCTATTAAATGCAAGGAATATTCATAGAAACGACAACGTATTGCAAACCTGAAAAGGAATATTATACTATTGGCAACTTTATTGACGCAAATTTTTTAATTATACCTTACACCTTTTAATTTAGTTCTTAAAGTTCTAACTTGAAGAGAACCATCTAACTTTCAACTTTTAAATTTACCATACTATTTCATGCCATACCATATCAATAATCCTTTTAAATCTTGTATTATTTCTAGTGCACACTACATAATTAATTACATTGCTTGCCTATTCTAAGTTATTTACGACAACTATGAAAGAGTATATTCAAATTCTTCTTATGCAAATAAAAAAAACTAGACATACTTATAAAGATTACATCTTCATAATCATAACGGAATAATTGTTAACCCTAATTATAAGAAATATTATAACATGGTCCCGTTTTGACCAAACGTGCCAGTTTGTTTATTTTCAAAAGCTTTTGATGCAACTTCTTTCAGTGTTTGTGTCATAACGGGTCCTGTTTGGCTTAACATTTTACTGAAAACCCCTGCTTCATTTTGTAGCAGTGAGTGGGGGTGATCAAATTCTCTGATTTGTCCTGCGTCTAACACCAAAACTCGATCTGAATCCATAATAGTGTTAAGTCTATGTGCGATGGTTAATACGGTGCAATTCTTAAACTTTCGTCGAATCGTTCCTTGAATTAAAGCATCGGTTCTGCAAATTAAAAATAATTTTGTAATGAAAACATCTCCTATTATTATTTTAATTCTTGGGTTTTTAGGTCATAAAATACAGGTTCATACTTTGCTCAACCTTTCGTTTTTATTGATAAAAACCTCTTCAGGCAATGAGCCTGAATTTTATGACCTACAAACCCAAGAATTAAAATAATAAATAATTAAATATAAAAGGTCAAAGAAAAAATAAATGTAGATAATTAAACATCATCTTACTTAGGATCTACATTTGCTGTTGCTTCATCCAAAATAAGTACTTTATTGTTCCGAACAATGGCTCTCGCTAAACACACTAATTGCCTTTCGCCTAAACTAAAATTTGCACCTCCTCCTTCAACCATAAATTCTAGTCTATCAATTTTATCTTTTAATTCAACCTGGAAATAAGGTCAAGATTAATATAAATTAAATAATCGTTATCTAACGTGCATACCTCTTCCAAAGCGCTCCAGAGTATTTTGTCCTCGTATTCATTGAATGGATCTAAATTATAACGAAGCGTTTCTGAAAACAATACTGGCTCTTGTGGAATAATTGAGATTCTTCTTCGTAGGTCTGTCAGACCAATGGTTTTTGTATCTACATCATCTAAAATTATGTTACCATCTATTGTCGTTAAACGGAATAGTGCCGCTATAAGAGATGATTTTCCTGCTCCTGTGCGGCCAACAATGCCAATCTAAAGTTGCAAAAATTTACTATTTTAGATCATATTTGTCATTAACGTTCGTACTACTGCTTACTTTTTCCCCTGGTCGAACATCCAAGCTCAAATCTTTTAGCACTGGAGGATCATTAGGAGAATACTTCAGGGACATGTGGTTGAAAGTTACGTGTCCATTTTGTGGCCATTCCTTCGGCAACTGAACGTCTTTGATAGTTTCAAACGGCCCTTCTTTGTCCAGGAGTGTATATTGTAGCACCCTTTCGACACTGGCCATTTGATTAATAGCTTCAGCACTTTGCCTCATGCCGTACTGTAACATTCCTGTTAAAGTCAAGGCTTGGGATATAGCTAAACCGACTAAACTTCCACTAACCGCATCAACATCTAAAAGAATTTAGATTTAATAATTAATAAGAGTAATTGCTTCATTGGACTTACTTACATTGATTCAGTAAGATGAAACTAAATGTAATTACTGCAACGAAGAGGATGCAAATGAAATCTAACCATAATCCAAAGGAGCTCATGCATGTGACTGTTAAAAACCACGCTGAACTGTGTACATCCTTGAAAACATATTTGTTTAGCTCTTTTATAGCAACACTTAGAAAGTAAATAATTCTCATACCTGATGATGATCAAATTCATCACTCAAAATAGCTTCAGATTTACACGCTCGAATAGTGGATATCCCATTGAGAGACGAATTAACGTGGGAAAACATTGGACTTTTAGCTGTATTTTTAAACAAAACATCATTATTAATTAATTTCAAAAGAAATATAAAATTGTAGTCAGATATACTTACTGATTCCTTCAATGTGCTTGATTGTTTTGACGGTCGTCAAATACCACTTCCTTAAGTAAATAAATAAAATGCCGAGGAGTACCATTGCAATTATCATGTATGGATTTGAAATAGCTACCATCACCAAAATTCCGCACATCACAAGCATTATTTGAACGGCTTCCACGCAAATTCTCGGTAGGAACTCATCAATGCCTCCTATATCTTTTGAAAATCGATTGAGAATTCTTCCACTTGGATTTGTATCAAAAAATCTCATGGGGGCCTTCAGAAGGCAATGGAACATATTCGAATGCAGATTTTTGGAAGCGTTCATGCACGTCAGGAAGAAGAATACCGATCTAAATAATGTGATTGTTACTGCTGCAACTATCAGAGCTGTGTATACGTAAACCGCAATATCGGTAGACAAAAAGCCATCATCTGTTACAAAATCTACTGTTGTTTCGTTATCTGTTGAAGCTGCGTAGCGAAGATTTTCTTCTTCTGTCCTAAATGTATAATTTAAAACTTTAACATATTTCTTCAATGATTTTTCATGTAAATATATAAAGAATGAAGTGAATCACGCGAATAAGAAAATGTAATTTACCAATAAGTAACCCAATAGTCAGCTCCACTGCAAGCAACTTGTGCAGTTATGAATGCTAAAGCGACGCAAATTATTCGAACGATACTTCCTCCAGCCTTGGCGTATTCCAAAACAGCAGAACCTTTCTTAAAGCCAATTTCTTCTTCTTCTGCAGCAGGTTGAGTAGTTTCATTTTCAATGCTCTATGTCCAAAAATTGATTAGTTCCTTCAATTAGTTAACGCTAAAAAATACTTACCGAATTAGATTTTACTGATAAACTTCTGACAACATTGTTCACTTTCCCTGAAACGGATAATTTTGCCTCTGCATTGGATAACCTTCTATTATCCTGTTCTGTCGACTCATCTGCGGATACCAACATTTTCGTGAAATCTAAGTCGCTCTTGGATAATTCTTCGAACGTTCCTTGGGCTTCAATCCTTCCCTAAAAGTAAAAAAGTGAATCAACTGATTCATTACTGTAAAGCTTATAGGTAAACATGTTAATTATAACGAAGAATTCTTACATTGTTAAGCACGACGATTACGTCAGCCTTCTTTAAGTATTGTAACTGGTGAGTTACCAAAATTCTAGTTTTCCCATCAAGATATTCTCGGATGCATTTTTCAAACAGATGTTTTCCTACGTGAGTGTCCACGGCGGATAAAGGGTCATCCAATAAATATATATCAGCGCTTCTATATACAGCTCTAGCTAAATTAATCCTCGCCCTTTGCCCTCCACTTAAGGACACCCCCCTTTCCCCAACTTTAGTTTTGTCCCCATAGGGCAATTGTTTGAAATCAGTCTCTAATGCACAAACTTTCACAACTTTTTGGTAAAGTTTCCTGTCGAATTCCTTACCGAATAAAATGTTATTTCGCACAGAAGCGCCGAATAACCAGGCTTCTTGAGAAGCGTAAGAAATTTCTCCATTCACCGTTACCTTTCCAGCTTTTTGGGGTAATTCCCCTAGTAACAGTTGAAGCACGGAACTCTTCCCAGAACCTACCGGGCCGACGATGGCGCAAAGACTTCCAGCTGGAATTTTTAAAGAAAAATTGTCCAGAGTTAGTTTCTCTTCGGACCATGAAGCTATCACATCGTCAATTTCGATTTCTTTCATAGATTTATCGAAGTTTACTAGAGATTCTTGCTTTTCTTCCAATTTGAGGAACTTCTTTACTCTTTTGAGGGTCACCAAGGTTTCTCCTCCTAGTCCCAAAGCTAACGGGACAAAAATAGCCATAGAAAGCTGCAAGGTATTGCAGAATTGTGCGATGGAGAAGACTTTATCAGATGTAATTCTGTTTCCCAGAAGGACGTAGCAAAGAATGGTAAAGAACAGTGCTGTGCGTTCTATGAAAACCATGGAACTCAACAGAACAGCTCTTAGATACGACACGACCGTAATTTTCTTAATTTCTCTTGCTCTGGCGTCTTGGACAAGTTTTTCGAAAGGTTTCTCCCAGGCGTACATTTTTATTACCTGAATTCCTGAAACTATTTCAGTCATAAGGCGCACTCTAAAGTCAGTGCGTGTTGCTATTTGCCCACGGAAATCTTTGGTTTTCTTTCCTAAGTAAACTAAAGAAAAAAAAACGAGTAACATCTCAATATCGATCTAAATAATGCGTTAGTACCCACATTGCATTGGAAGGGTTAACACTATCATTGCTACAATTCCAGCTAAAGTAGCTATTTCGACTTCTTGCCACATCCAAAATGCTATCATGGCTACCAAAAATGGACATATCCATAAATGATGAAGTGCTACTATGACCATATCAAATCTGTTGACATCATTTGAAAGCAAGTTCACCACTTGGCCTGAAGCAGTTTCACCAAGAGCTTTTTTGTTAAGGCGTAGGATCTAAAATATGCAATAAATGGAACATTCAGTTTTAAGTGTTTGTGCGGGAAACCTACTTTTCTGTATACTAGAGAGCAGACGGCCACTCTCATTCTCATTCCCACTAACATCATGGCGTTCATGGTATGATGATTCAAGAACATGCATACAAATGAAATTGCTATTAAAATCGCGCCAGATATGTACATTTCTTCAATAGTTTGAATATCTTTCTCTCCACTATTAAATAATCTAATTAAGTATGAAAGCACTACAGGTTGGAATGATCTGCAAGAAAAAGGATTTAATGCATATTCTCACATTTATATGGATGCATACATGAGCATGGACACGTATCCATATATAAAACCAATGTTAATAAAAAGCAGGCAATAGTATTATATCTATACAATCTAATATCAGATTAGTTATCATTCATTATAGAACTTATCTCTATTTTGATCTATATTAGGTAAAACAAGGTATTGTTAAATAATAATTATCGATAAAATCAAAACTTTTGTTGGAATTTCCAAATATTTACTATATAATAATTTAAATACTTACTTGAAGCCCACGAATTGAAAAAATACAAACACCCCAATCAGCATATACCTCCAAAGAAAAGTGGCACAAAGTGCGTTAAATAAATTTGGCTCCTGTCCTTTTGCCTTACTTCTGGCGATCTCCTTTTCCCAATTTTGTTCTAGGGCGTCTCCTAATTTCTTCGATTGGTCGCCATCGAGGGTTTTGTAAATATCAGTCACTTTTAAGCCGGTTTTTACGCTTTTGTAAAACAACTTAATCATCCACCTGGATAACAATTTATTAAACACTCATTGCTATTGATCAATTACATCATATTCATTAAATATTACTTACACGAAACCCAATTTTGAGAAAATATTTGCCTTTTCGTAAGGGTTCTCTTCTTCAAGCTTGTATCCTTGGTCCATTGTAAACTTACAGAAAATTCTTATGCACAACGAAATGAACCGCTTTTAATAATTTTATTAACTAATTCTAATGTGATTGGATTGGATGATGGAATAGATGTATTAAAGTTAAAATATGCGGACTCACAGAGACATCATTTTTTGTATTTAATATCTCTTCGTAAATAATGAGTACTTATAGATAAGATTAGGAAATCTATGATTATAACAATAAGTACATCATCATGAAAAATTAACAAATCACAATTTGAACAGGTATTATGGTAATAAAAAAACTTTTGTTCCGCGTTCACAGCATTTAGCTTCGTCTATAAAACACAAACTTATTTTAAACAACACTGTTGTTTATACGAACGTATAAATCGCTTTATTATCAATTGGACGGTTTCGGTGCGGAATGCATTTTTAATAGTATTGTTGTAAAGTTGTCTTGGAACAATATATAACGTTCTTAATCGCAAACAGTGAGATAATATTGTATAAAAATAACAAAGTATTAAGATTTTAAAATTATTTCACTACATTTTTTAGAGTCTACTAGCATATGTTATTTTCAAACGTAAATAAACATACACCTATCTTTATTCCAACCGCTTTAACCCTGACTTAGTCCGGAACTCTTCTAACGCATTGTTCAAATGTAAATAAATAAAGATGGCAAACCTTTTTGCAAAAATACATGCGGCAATACTGCAATTTTTTGTTCTGGGTATATTAGTTCAGTGAAATATTTGTAGTTGATACACTGTTTCCCTTACATGTAAGACAATTATGAAAAGTTTAGAAGTATTATTTAATAAATTCTGCCGAATTAAAAAGATGATATTAACGTTAACTAAAATTTTGTACCGCGAAATACAAATCGGTAAACTAACTTTAAAAACTATGAGTAATATAAATTTCATAGCTATTCACTAAAGTCTATTGCTTATGTTAAAAAAAATGCTTTAAGGTTGACGATCTGTATTTTATTTTACAAAATCAGAATAAACCTGTCCCAAGGATTTGGTATACTACTACAAGTTCCCCTAAATATATTGAAGTTTCTTAGCAAATTACTTATTTCTAAATTGTAAACAAGTGTAAAACTAATAAAATGGCATTAGGGTGACGATAGTAACGGTTTCCAGCAACGGTTTGAAACTTCGCTAACCTGGGCGCATATTCTCGAACCTTAGATAGGGAAAACAGTAATTAAGTACATTTTCGCTGAAAATTCTAAATAGTAATACTGAGTTTTATTTGTCAAGTATAGAAAAGTTTAATATTTTCATCATTTTTAATAGAAAATCTCTAATATGAAAATTTTTAAATTAATGATTAATATCCACCTATATCTTCTAAACTATCCCACCTTTGTTCACCAAACCAAAAGGGCCTTATTTCAAATTCATTGGAACATCATAATCCTGCGTCAAATGTCTTCGACATCCTTTAGAAGCACCGCCATAAGGACTTTTTCCTCGATTTTTGTGTATAGTTGAGGACAATGATTTCAAGACGGCCCTATATCTTCCAAACTATTTAACATTTGTTCAATGCCGAAAATAACTCTACTCTTAATTTAGTCGGAAATGATATTCCAGTATCAAGTTTGCTCAACATTTTTCAGGAGCGCTGAAATTAGACAAGTTCTTTAATTTTTTGTATAGTAGAAAATAATGTCAAAAAGACCTAGTATTGTATAAA
>JAWQRP010005822.1:0-10312 GCA_033557875.1 Quadriops clusia
TTCGTAAGATCATTTTTCTCGGAGTTACACAGTTTTGAAAATGACCGAAATATTTGCTCGCTCGTAGGTGTTCCTTTAATTTTGGACGCCAGTTTATTCTCCCTTTGTATTTGTAGTTTCTCCTGATGATATATATATATATATATATATAAATATATATTGTTTGTAAGATAACGGGTATAGGCTATAGGGTATAGGCTATATATATATATCTATATATCGCAAAATATCAAGCATCGTGAAACTTCAAAAAGCCCATCAAAACAAACTTCGTTCGAATAATGCGATTTAATAGGAACAAAATCGCGTGAAAACAAAAGAAGCAAAAGCTTAACAATTTCTTATTATTTTGCATCTTGATGAAGTTGTGTTTTTCGGTCTTCCTCGGTCTGAGCGAAGGAAGTAATAAAGTCGTGTCTGGGGATTAACATTTAAATCCTGCAACGCAGCGATCAAACGCCTTGCATATTAATTAAACATGGCGTAATTAGAGTTTTTAAACCGCCATGGCTTCGCTAATTTATTCCAGGTCGCAGTTCTTTTGTCGGAAGAAAGGCGACAAAATATTGTAATTTGACAGTTTGCTTTATCCCCTTTTCTTTTACATATTAATCACATCGTAAAGGACTAAATATAAACCGAAATTAAAGTCGGTTAGGGCATAAATGATTTTATGGCCGTTTTCTGATCGCTCTTTGCACTTTTTAATTGCACTCGGTCCTCCTCCGTCTCCTTCTTATTTATTAAAGCGCAAGGAGAAAAAACGGGCGCGCCGAAATGTATTCACGGCGAGGAGAAAATTATGCAGCGAAAGCCAGTTATAGCCTCACCAATAAACTGTTAAATAATTTATTCCATTAATTTTATCTTGAGGCGTCTAGCGAAACATTCCGCGATACAACCCCCTAAAAAACAACGTACCATCAAAATTATAATTTGTTTTGGGATCGTAACTTTTAATTACATTGCTTAATCAAGGTCGCGGGGCTGTTCCATTATTTTTTACTCGAGCCGTGGCGATGAAGGAAAAAACATCGAATTTTCGGATATTTTCGAAGAGTGGAATTGAACTGGGGTCGATTATGGGCAAATTCGTTTCAAAACCTATCATCAACTAAATCGATAATATTATTAATATATTAATATATTAACATATATTATTAATATATTAATATATTAACATATATTAATATGTATAAATATATTAATATATATTTGGCATATTTATATTATATTAATAAAAATAATGAAAATTTAGATTTACCATTGATGATTTTGTCAGTATTTTCTCCTTGATCTGTTTCTAAGTCTTGAATACTTGGATTGTCAAGCATTTTCAAATCTTGTGTGTCCATTTTTTTATTTCTTCTTTGAAATTTGCCTAAGCGAAGATATAATTGAATCTGAGGACACGAATGATAATTGCAGAATTAGAAGAAAATATGCCCAAAGAAATATGTCCAAAGAAATATGCCCAAAGAAATATGCCCAAAGAAATATGCCCAAAGAAATATTCCCAAAAAAATATGCCCAAAGAAATATGCCCAAAGAAATATACCCAAAGAAATATGCAAAAAGAAATATGCCCAAAAACATATGTTATTTGAGAAAGCAAACATGCGCAAAAAATTGAAACTTTTAATTGGGATACCCTATCTATCTAGGGGTACCTTTATTCTAGAAATATGTCCCCCCTAGTAGAAATAGAGAAGTTCAAACGCATGTTATGCGTGTTACATGTTCGCCCATAAGGTGAGCCATCTATATACATATATTATCTTGGGCAAAATCCCCCATTGTGCGTTATCTAAAAGGATTGGGCACATCATCACACTCTTTTTTCGTGTCTCTCTTTTTTGCAGGCATCTGAATACAGAACACACCCTAGATGACAGATCGACTGCCCAAGCTCGTGTTCAAATGCAAGTAGTCTCCCAGCTAGAGTTGCAGCTGCAGAAGGAGAGAGACAGGCTACAAGCGATGATGCACCATTTGCACTTGTCGAAACAGTTGGGTTCCCCGGAACCCATGAAGGAGGGCAACGGTTCCATATCCACTAAAATAACCGTCACTCCCACTGTCCCTCAGCCTCCCGTATCAATAGCTAACTTAGCTGCCGTCCGATCTCCTGTTCTTCATTCCCCTGCTCCAAACGTGGCTGGACCAATTAGAAGGAGAATAAGCGACAAATCTGCTCTCTCTTTAGCTGGAGGTGAGTGCCAATTTTCAAAATTCTATCATTTTAAGTAAAATTGAGCTAGATCGCGATTTGAACGTTCTTAGTGAAGTCTGTCGCAATTCCACAGTCTTGGACGTTAATAATTAATTGATGTCTCTGAGAAAACTATTTCTATAAGATTATTTCTATGAGAAGGCTATTTCTGTGAGAAGACTATTTCTATGAGAAGACTATTTCTATGAAAACACTTTTTCTATGAGAATACTATTTCTATAAGACTATTTCTATGAGAAGATATTTCTATAAGACTATTTCTATGAGAAGACTATTTCTATGAAAAGACTATTTCTATGAGAAGACTATTTCTACGAAAAGACTGTTTCTATGAGAAGACTATTTCTCTGAAAAGACTATTTCTATGAAAAGACTATTTCTATGAAACGATTATTTCTATGAAAAGACTATTTCTATGAAAAGAATATTTCTATGAAAAGACTATTTCTATGAAAGGACTATTTCTATGAGAAGACTATTTTTATGAGAAGACTATTTCTATGAGAAGACTATTAAAGTTGGATAAATCACTCTTTTCTTTTTATATCAACCTCAAACGCTTATTCATACGAGTTAGTACATATTTATGAAAATTTCAAAATTTGTAAAATTTAAAATGTAAAAAAGTTTAAAGTATAAAATGTAAAAAAGTTTAATGTGTAAAAAAGTTTAAAGTGTAAAAAAGTTTAAAGAGTAAACAAGTTTAAAGTGTAAAGAAGTTTAAAGTGTAAAAAAGTCTAGTAGTAAAAAAGTTTAAAATGTAAAAAAGTTTAAAGTGTAAAAAAGTTTAAAGAGTAAACAAGTTTAAAGTGTAAACAAGTTTAAAGTGTAAAAAAATCTAGTAGTAAAAGAGTCTAGTAGTAAAAAAGTTTAAAATGTAAAAAAGTTTAAAATGTAAAAAAGTTTAAAGTGTAAAAAAGTTTAAAGAGTAAACAAGTTTAAAGTGTAAAGAAGTTTAAAGTGTAAAAAAGTCTAGTAGTAAAAAAGTCTAGCAGTAAAAAAGTTTAAAATGTAAAAAAGTTTAAAGTGTAAAAAAGTTTAAAGTGTAAAAAAGTTTAAAGTGTAAAAAAGTTTAAAGCGTAAAGAAGTTTATAGCTTAAAAAAGTTTAAAGCGTAAAAATTGTAAAACTAAAGCAGAAAATAGCAGACAAGAGAGTCGTTTCAAGATTGTGGAAGTCCTCGATCTAGCTCAACATAACAAAAAATCAGTTCGAATAATATTAATCTTAATAATGTTGATGTTGATGTAACATTGCTGCGTAAAGGATTACCTTACATGTTGGAAAGAGCAGGATTAGACGTTCAGCAAGGTACTTTCCGACGCCTCAAAACAAAAATGACTAATGACCCCTACATTCTAACGTACTATTTTTGCAGAAATCCAAAGAAATAGGGAGTTTTACAAGAACGCTGATGTTCGGCCGCCATTCACATATGCGTCATTAATACGTCAGGTGCGTTGCTTTTCTTCCTCAATGAAAGCGTGAATGAAGGTGCCTAATTTACTCCTTCTTTGTTCGCAGTCCATAATAGAATCTCCGGATAAACAGCTAACCCTCAACGAAATCTATAATTGGTTCCAAAACACTTTCTGCTACTTCAGGAGGAACGCGGCGACTTGGAAGGTATTGTAGTGTTTCAATATCCTCACTTATCTAACTGCCCATTACTTGAACCACCGTGATAACGTGATAGATCTTCAAGAAGAGAAAGAATAACCCGTTGCGGCACAAGGTTTAGTTTCAATGCAAATCTTATTCAGAACCTTTGATTACATTGTTTCAGAAGGGCTTCCTTGATGCAATGCATTAACTATAGCCTCCGGTGCCTCTAAATGTGCTAATGTTTTAAATACTTCATGGCACTTTTACGAACTTAACTAAAAAGTCTCTTGGTAATGTATTCAACAAATGCCGGCCAAGATGTTTCAGTTTTGTTTTCATTTAGGTTACCTTCGATTTTACGTTAACTTCGATTTACATTATCTTCGATTTACGTTATCTTTGATTTACGTTACCTTCAATTTACGTTACCTTCGATTTACGTTACCTTCGATTTTACGTTAACTTCGATTTACGTTACCTTCGATTTATGTTACCTTCGATTTACGTTACCTTCGATTTACGTTACCTTCGATTTTACGTTAACTTCGATTTACGTTACATTCGATTTACGTTACCTTCGATTTACGTTACCTTCGATTTTACATTTTCTACATAACAATATTTGTTGGCAAAAAATGAACTAAATTTTTTAACGGGGAAAAATTGTACCCAAACGTTTCATTTTCGCTCAAAACTCATTAATGACATTTCTAATATCAAATTTATGTAATTATTTTATTTTTAAATGGAATTTTTGGGCATTTTTTCCATTCTCTCTAATTGGATGTAGTATCGTTTAATAGCAATAAAAAATACTGTTAATTATATATCTCAACGCTTCTAGCTTGCATGCTATTTATATGATTTGAAAGTGTTATAATTTCTTATCGCTCACATTTAACTTTTAATTTCCTCACATTTTTTAATATGTGGCTAGAGTAGAGTTAGGGCAACTTGTATTAATTTCTCTATTTGTGCAATCCCCCGCGGCGCTGTGGAGCGGGGTCTGTACATAATTAATGTATCGAACGATACTCGACACTGCGATCTGAACGACGCGTCGCGACGGTGAACATTAGGAGAAGTCCCCTTCGAGTTTTGCAACGCCACTATTTTCCTGAACTGTTTCGCAACCCCTGAAGGGCTATTTTGCTAATATTATTCGTATTATTATTATTATTATTCGTATTATTATTCGTATTATTATTCATATTATTATTCGTATTATTATTATTATTATGGGTATACCGAACATCTATAAAATAAATATGTAGATCAAAGAAGAAGGTAAGTCTCTCGAGGGGTTCGTTCAGATATTGGTAAGTGTCAGTCGCAAGTTCATTTTCGACGATAGGTGGTAAGATTGCAAACCAAAAATTTGAAACATGAAATCTCTTGATGTTCACCGCTAAGATGCGTTCTGACAGAGAGTCTGGAACTAATGTGCAGTAGCCATGGATGCAGTCAATGCACAAGGTTGCTTTTTCATATTCTACCTCGTCAAAATAAAATTAAGAAAATTACAGTAGAACTCCACTTATTCGAATTCTTGTTTGTTTGACCTAATCCGGATAAGTGGAAATTCGGATAAACGGATCATTCAAGAAAGATTGTGCTAAATGTTAAGCGGAACACCATTAAACCGTTACCTATAGATTTATTGTAATGGAAGAAAACATCGAGTGAAAGATTTTTTTATAAGTCAGGTTCTGCCAATCACATTGTACGTATATACTTAGGAGCTCTAGGAACAAATAGGCAACAAAGTTACGCATTTCCGAGAACTTTATTTTTTTTTATTTTTACGAGTTAGATTGAGAAAAAGCAACACTGTGCAATGGAAAACTCCTGGGTTTCTGTTGGGATTTATCTATTAAGATCCAGTCTCGAATCGATCGTTCAAAAAGTAACAAAATTAGTCAGAAAAAAACTAATTAGTTAATACCGTTTTTAAATTTAGTCATACAATTCATCCCCTTTGTTGGCACAAGACATTTTAGTCTTTGTTCCGTTGGAGTTGTTACTATCATGGTAGATTCTACCATGGTAGATATCACTATGGTAGATACTACCATGATAGATACTACCATGGTAGATACTACCATGGTAGGTTCTACCATGGTAGATACTACCATGGAAGGTACTACCATGGTACATACTACCATGGAAGATACTACCATGGTAGGTACTACCATGAGAACTACTACCATGGTAACTACTACCATGAGAACTACTACCATGGTAACTACTACCATGAGAACTACTACCATGGTAACTACTACCATAGTAACTACTACCATGGTAACTACTACCATGGTAACTACTACCATGGTAACTACTACCATGGTAACTACTACCATGGTAACTACTACCATGGTTACTACTACCATGGTAACTACTACCATGGTTACTACTACCATGGTAACTACTACCATGGTAGCTACTACAATGATAACTACTACCATGGTAGCTACTACAATGGTAGCAACTACCATAGTAGTAGGGCAGTAGCCCATGGTAGTTAGTACCATGTTTGTGAACGCATTAACTAATTAGTTGAAGCACTAGAATAGAACCGTGTTGGTTCGACGAAAAAGTTGCCGACTCGCTGGCCCGCATTGTTTATTTGGCGCTGTTGTTTGTTGCTAGAATGCAGTGCGTCACAACCTGTCTCTACACAAATGTTTCATGCGCGTGGAGAACGTAAAGGGGGCTGTTTGGACAGTGGACGAAGTGGAGTTCTACAAGCGGAGACCCCAAAGATGCTCATCGGGTCCTTTGGCCCAACCAGTCGTCGGGTACGTCTTCGAGGACCGCCATTATGACATAAATTTTGTACATTATTTGTGTGTTGTGATTTTTAAATCTTTTTCTAATCTCTTTTTATATATATACATACCTTTTATATATCTTTTAATTATATACACATATATTAACACTGTGTGGCTTGAGAGGCGAATGCGAATCAAATGTGTGTGTGCAAGGCCGGTTCAGTAACAGTAACCAGTAACAGCATGACGAGCCGCTGGCTTGGCGACTAAAGCTGCGACAGGAACATCCACGGAAGGTATACCATTTCAAAAAATACCAAAAACATACCCACCAGGTGTCGCCAATATTTAACCTTGACCTCACTTGATTGTGATCTTTCTCTTTCTTGGGTCTGGGTGTACAGAATGCGATTCGCACCAATCTGTCACTTCACAAGTGTTTTGTGCGCTACGAGGACGACTTTGGGTCATTCTGGATGGTGGACGATGCCGAATTCGTGAAGCGCCGCCACTTGTCGCGTGGCCGACCGCGGAAATATGACCCAACCCCATCACCCACTCCACCCCACTGCGCACAGTAAGCACTACTCTAGACGCGCCGCGACGTGCAGTGCCGTGTGCTATGCTCTTGCTCGGCTCAGCTCAGCTCAGCTCGGCTATGCTTGCCTGTCTGATCCTTGCCCCCTAACTATACTACTATTACTATTATTACTTCTATTACTACCAAACAACCAAAAGACTCTTTGCCCAAAAGTGCAATCGTTCCAAAATATTTTCGAATCAATGGGACTTCATCCTTTTCACATGCCATGGGTTCAATTTGTTTAAAATAAATTTAAAATCTCACGCCAGTTGTATAACTCCAATTGTCATGTTGCAGAACTTATTTTAACACTTGATTTTGTCATGAAAACATTAGTATCTGCGGTTCCACATCATGGTAAATTAGGATGTACGTATGGACATAACTTCATTACAATAAAAGACTTCACCATTGTTCGAGATTTCAACAAAATTTGATACTTCATTACAATTTGTTACTTCATCATAATTTGTTACTTCATCATAATTTGTGACGTTACTATAGTTTGACTTCATCATAATTTGCAACTTTACCATCATTTGACTTCATCATAATTTGTAACTTTACCATCAATTGACTTCATCATAATTTGTAACTTTACCATCAATTGACTTCATCATAATTTGTAACTTTACCATCAATTGACTTCATCATAATTTGTAACTTTACCATCAGTTGACTTCATCATAATTTGTAACTTTCCCATAGTTTCTCACATGACTGACTTTATCAAAGTACATGGCTTCATCAAAGTATATGACCATCAAAGTAGATCTCTTCATCAAAGTACATGACTGACTTCATCAAAGTACATGACTTCATCAAAGTACATGACTGACTTCATCAAAGTACATGACTGACTTCATCAAAGTACATGACCATCAAAGTAGATCATTTCATCAAAGTACATGACTTCATCAACCTACATGACTTCATCAAAGTACATGACTGACTTCATCAAAGTACATGACTGACTTCATCAAAGTACATGACCATCAAAGTAGATCATTTCATCAAAGTACATGACTTCATCAACGTACATGACTTCATCAAAGTACATGACTGACTTCATCAAAGTACATGACCATCAAAGTAGATCATTTCATCAAAGTACATGACTTCATCAAAGTACATGATTTCATCAAAGTACATGACTTCATCAAAGTACATAACTTCATCAAAGTACATGACTGACTTCATCAAAGTACATGACTGACTTCATCAAAGTTACATGACTTCATCAAAGTACATGACCATCAAAGTAGATCATTTCATCAAAGTACATGACTTCATCAAAGTACATGACTGACTTCATCAAAGTACATGACTTCATCAAAGTACATGACTTCATCAAAGTACATGACTTCATCAAAGTACATGACTGACTTCATCAAAGTACATGACTTCATCGAAGTACATGACTTCATCAAAGTACATGGCTTCATCAAAGTACATGACCATCAAAGTAGATCATTTCATCAAAGTACATGATTTCATCAAAGTACATACCTTCATCAAAGTACATGGCTTCATCAAAGTACATGACCATCAAAGTAGATCACTTCATCAAAGTACATGACTTCATCAAAGTACACGACTTCATCATGTAATACGCCCAATGAATATATGTACATCCCATGAAGAAAATATAACTCCATCATAAACCACATTTTCATAAGACGAATCTTTGGATGTTTGGTAGAAATAACCTACTATAGACCTTGCTGTGTTTGCATCCGTTAGTGAATTCATTTATTATTTTCATTTTGGGTGCTTCTAGGCACAGGCGCGTTGCGTTTTGCGAAACCACTGAACAGCCCAAAAAACCACACTAGCGAAAAATCCGTCAAAATTCACACAAAAAACAACATTTTCGAACAAAACACAAATATAAAACAACCATCGAAGAACATCAAACATCCCCGTGATAACTCGTCGTAACGTATCAAACAAACAAAGAAAAACAGAGAACGGCGCGTAACCAAATCAGAAAACAAATTCTCAAGAATTCGCAAATATTTTTAGCGCTCATTTATTATGTATTTCGCACTCGCAGTTTCTATGCAACACGAGCTGTGCGTATTTACATTTCCAGTATCTAGAAATTTATAAACAATAACACGATTTATAAATAATAGGCGTTTCAGAGGAATATTTTCCAAGGTTCTTGACGTGGATAAATATTTACTTGTTTGTCAAACAAAATTTGCTATCAAAACACACGATGCCAATGAAGACAAAAGGCAAGGCTCTGCCGTATAAACGCGAAATGAAGTTCAGTTGAATCGCAAGATCCTGTTCTGTCAGGGCAGCGAGTTGGATCGGTGCGATCGAATTATTTGTACAACAATCCTGTTTACACCGAGCCAAAGAGAAGGCTCCGAGAGGAATGCGCCCGCAAAAATGCATTTCTCGTAAAACCAGCACTTGGAAAATATTCGCGGGTTCGCAAGACGCAAGACTGTCTGTTCTTTAATTAAAACTTTTACCATAGTGAAATTTTATTTACAATTTACTTTACAAAATCACAAGTTCGTGTTTGGTCTGAGCTTATCCGTTCCCGTTGCTTCTTAATAGAAACTCCTTGCGCTTGAGCTCGCTAAATACCAATGTTTCCACACGATTTATCCCTTCTTCGCCCTAATTAAAACTTTACAATACTATAAATTCACCAACCACATCCACCTAAGACACTACTACAATTTTTTACTTACTTCGTAATTACTCAGTTTTGGCTAATTGTAATTTAGATTACAGTTTAATATTTTTTTACAATTGAATAGCTTCGTACGATTGAATACCTTCGTACAATTGTATATCTTCGTACAATTGAATATGTTCGTACAATTGATATATCTTCGTACAATTGAACATCTTTGTACAATTGAACATCATTGTACAATTGAACATCTTTGTACAATTGAACATCTTCGTACAATTGAACATCTTTGTACAATTGAACATCTTCGTACAATTGAACATCTTTGTACAATTGAACATCTTCGTACAATTGAACATCTTTGTACAATTGAACATCTTTGTACAATTGAACATCTTTGTACAATTGAACATCTTCGTACAATTGAACATCTTTGTACAATTGAACATCTTTGTACAATTG
>JAWQRP010005823.1:0-10310 GCA_033557875.1 Quadriops clusia
ACATTTAAAGCGATGCATTAGAAGAGTTCCGCTTCAAGGCAGGGTCCTTTGCGGGTGAGATACGTACGTAAGGGGGGTACTGTTTACATTTGTAAAAATCAGCTGAGCTAGCTGCCACTTAAGTTACCTCCAATTTATGGTCATTTATAGTTAACAGTAAATTTCTCATGTTTCGAGAATATTATTCATAAGTTGATAAAAGAATACAACAGTGTGACATATGTGGTAATTAATTGTTGCGATAGCATTCGCAACGGATTAAATTAAGTATGTGTTTATTTTTTATGTTATATATATATATATATTTTTTTCTTTTGTCATTTCATGTAACAACTACTGATTGAGATAATAAATGAATTATTATTATTATTATATTATAATTAGTGTATAACACAAGCGCTGCAGAGATCAAATCTAAGGGGAAAATTACTCAAATGTACATCACATTGTATCAAAAGAATAATAAAGTAGTGTATAGTGCAAAGACGATCAAATGGGCAATTCTCTCTGTCTACTAGACGTAAAGGCAGCGAAATAAGAACTGAAGCGCTCTGCAACACGTGTTGTGTTTAGTTATTTTTTTTTAGGGTGAAAGGAAAGACTTTCCATAGAAATTGACGTTCTAAAATTCGGAACGCAGTATTTGCGTCTGGCTTCTGCATCGCCCCTTTATGTTTGTAGATTTATTTTAAACATTGAGAAACCTTTGTTCCTCAGTAGCATGAATTCTTTCCCAGAGTGCCGATCCAATATTGCCATATCCATTTCATGCCTACAGAATTGCAAAGGTCGCATGAGACTCAATTTAGTTGATAGTGTTGCGACCTAGACACTTTCGGAAAACTGGAACTGAACTCTCTGTTGAAATATACAACAGCTTCATTTTTCATGCTCGGAATTTATTACATGTTGTTTGTTTGCTCTTACTTTGTATAAGCTAGCACTTGTATAAAACAGCACTTGCATATACACCAGAACTCGCATAAACCAAAACTTGCATAAACCAGAACTTGCATAAACCAAAAGTTGGTTAAACCAGAACTTGTATAAACGAGAACTTGTATAAACGAGAACTTGTATAAACGAGAACTTGTATAAACGAAAACTTGTATAAACGAGAACTTGTATAAACGAGAATTTGTATAAACGAGAACTTGATAAACCCGAACTTGCATAAACCTGAACTTGTTTAAACGAGAACTTGTAAAAACGAGAACTTGTATAAACCAGAACTTGTAAAAGCCAGTATTGGATATAAACCATTCCGCTTCAGGCAAGCAGCCGAGCAGTGCAAGCTGCGGCATTATAAAAATAATTTCTAGCATTTGTAAAGTTTGCACGATATTAATAAAGCAATGTAACCCACGTGCCTATAATACCTCACGACGTATCCACAGCTCGCAAATAGTTGATATCATTAATATCAAACACGTTATAGTATCTGAACCGATAGCAGTTCCCATGTTTCAAATTTGGGATGTCCGTTTGATCCCAACAACTACGGTCGAAAACGGAATTAATTCAATAGTCGGCTAAAGGTTGTTTGAGATAGGAATTAAAGGGAATAAAAAAACGGCATTAGTTTTAACCAAGCTTGATGATAGAATTTAAATGCAATTTTCCTCTTCTTATCCGCTTTGATAAAATCGTTTAATGCCATTAGAGAGAGAAAAGAAACAGGAAATCAGTGCTTTGAAGGGATTTGTTCCAATATTGACGAAATTGCACAAATGCGTGGGTGCAAATAAATTTTCCCAAAAGAAATTTGTGTGTTCCGCGCAGGCGACAATGAAATGACTCTGAAATTGGCATAACTGGCACGTAAAGTACAAAAGATAACTTTGAAAACCTTCAAATTGAAACCACTTTATTTAATTTGTTTCGATGCGGTTGTTTGCCTAAAAAATGTGGACCTCGAGCTTTATTTGAACTTTGAAATTGAATTAAAACAGAGCCACTGTAACGCAGCTAACGGTTTTTGTGTGCAAAAAAAGTGCACTGCTTGCATGCCGCGAATTAAACAAATTAGTTGTGTATTAAACATTTTTTTATTTCATTTCCAATCCGCTGGTGCGCATGCACTAACCAAAACTGGATTAATATTTTGTGCAAATTTTAGCAGTTTTGACCGCAATGCCACCTTTTGGCGATGTAAGTAGGGAAGTCTTTTCTGTGTTGCAATTTGTGCATTTCGTCAATAATTGGATAAAATGTATTATTTTTTACCCAAAAGGAATATAATTTGATTAAATCGACACAGAGTTTGGATATTATGGTAGTAATAAAGATTGAAACATCTAGGGTTCTTATCAAATTTTACTGCACATGCAGTTCACTAGACTTATCGACCGGTGTTAACACGACAATATAATTCCCAGTGAAATATAGTGTTCACCTAGTAAAGTTATCTGGGGCCGAATAAATTATAGATGAAAATTTCAGTTTATACCTGAGGATTAGAACCAAAATGTCCAAAACAAATCCCATTTTTCACCGCGAAATTCAATTTCTGGCGCAGAGCGGCTCTATTTTTAGTAAAAAAATAAGTACGCTCTATACCGAGATTAAAATTTACTCTTACTCGCTGAAGGTTTAATTAATATGAAACTTGCAATGAAATGGACATTTAGTTTGACATGTAATTCTTTGTATTACATTTATTATGGTACTGTTATTACGGAAGCGGATTACTGCGTCCCACGCCAGGGAAGAAATACGTAAATAATTTTCTAAAGTAATGGAGAGCTGGAGTAAGAATGTTACTTCAGTTTAATTCGTCTTATTAAAGTTTTTCGAAACAAAAAAGTTTGTAGTTTACTCCGAAGAAAATTAAATTTGATAGTAAACATCTTAAAAGCGTAAAGGGGAATTGAATTTTCCCAGCAAAAGGGCTGTTATTTTCCTGTTTACAAGTAGCTACGAGTTTTAAAGTTTAGAAGTGCAAGGGGCAACATTCACATTAAAAAAATAGGCACTATTGAGCGGTTTCGCAAAAGCATACTGGTATTTTCATTTGTTACGCTCAAATTGGTCACTATTCTTTTGCAAATTTGTAATAATGTGCCAGATTTTTACTGCCTCTAGAAATTGATAATTTTTCTTGCGGTCTTTTACTCTGTGACCACAAAGTGGTGTTTATGGTAAGGATTTTCATAAATAAAGCGAATCCAAAATAATGGCTTTAGAAAAACGCCTCCTTGAAAAATGAACCTCTGGAAAGTAGCTACGAGATAATGTACTGCCGTCGACGTAATAAATATTATGAGGCCACAACTTCTGCGAGGGTATAAATATAGTTAGGCTGCAGATATACTGAATGTACAAATATAGAGACTGCAAATATAGAGGGACTACAAATATGGAGAGACTGCAATATACAGAGAGAGTATAATAATCGGCAGACTACTAGAAATACCTAATATGAGGCAACAAGTATTAGGAAACAACAAATATTAAGAGATAACAAATATTAGGAGACAACAAACATTAAGAGACAACAAATATTAAGAGACATCAAATATTAAGAGACAACAAATATTAAGAGACAATAAATATTAAGAGATAACAAATATTAAGAGACAATAAATATTAAGAGATAACAAATATTAAGAGACAAGAAATATTAAGAGTCAACAAATATTAAGAGACAATAAATATTAAGAGACAACAAATATTAAGAGACAACAAATATTAAAAGAGAATAAATATTCAGACAATAAATATTAGGAGGTAACAAATATTGGAAGACAACAAATATTGTAAAACAACAAACAAAGTCTTTGAGAAAACAAATATAGCGAGTCGAATGTTGCAAGACTGCAACAATTGAGAGCCTGCAAATGTATTGTTTTTCTCCTAAATTCCTTGTTCTATTATCCTGTAAGAAGACGAGCGAGGAGGGTGAGTCTACACACATAAAAATATTTGCTTGATTTGACATTAAAATAGTTATTTTAACTAAATCTTATGGTTATATATGCTCAACTTTATCTCTTTGTCCTTATAACAATATAGTATATTCGGTTTTAACTAAATAATGTATTACATATGAACAAAATACATTGTTTGAATAACTAAATTGATCTTTACATTTGAACTATATTCACATTGTTAAATTAAGTGCACTGCTCCAGTTCTTATTACAAATATGAAAGGTTTAGGAAACTGTATGATTTTGTCGATTGGAATATAAAGCTATTTTAATTGAAAAATAAAAACTGTTGTTTTGAATGCAACATAATAATATTTTAAATAAACATCATTCTTACTGCAATTTTTCGGTGATTTAATTTCAAATAAATTCTAAGGTGTATTTAACACATACTTGAATTATAAAGATTAAATGAAATAATAAATTTAAAGATGTGTTAAGGTTAATAAAATATACTATTGTGTTTACAAATATATATTTTTATTAAATGTATTGTTATATTTTTATTTTATAATAATATAAAAATTGGCAAACTTAAAAACTTAATTCGTCCTTTTAGAGGTATCATATGAGGTAAACTCATTAGCTGTATTATAAACTTTCCACTTGTTTCATAATCTGGAGAAGATTCAATCAAATCTATAATACTTTGAGCTTTAATAGTGTCATAGAAAATATCCCATTTTGAAAATAATTTAGTTTCTTTCGCAGGATATAATTTTTTGAAGTCCAAATTAATCTGAAATACAACAAAAAAAATTAAACATACTTCACATATATGGCCACCAAACGTATATTCGTTAGGTTCGGTCACTGCGTATGTGACCTATCCTTTACCATATTTGTCAAAGAACTTGGATGAGTACTTTGACAGTCTAATACTCCCCTTAGTGTAATAACTTCATAAATTAACTATCTGTAGAAATAGCATAAATAATCGCGCAACATGTCTACTAGTGAATACTTACCTTAATGTCGAATTTACACCCGGCCAGTAGCTAAAGCAAGTAACTAAAAAGCCCATTTACACGAGATAGTGATTAAAGCAAGTACTAAATTTAGTATAAAGCAAGTTCTAAATTTAGTATAAAGCAAGTACTAAATTTAGTATAAAGCAAGTACTAAATTTAGTACTAAATTTAGTACTTGCTTTAGGTACTAACATCGTGTAAATTGGATTTCGAATTAGTTGATTTAACTTGCTTTATCTACTGGCCGTGTGTAAATGGGGTCTTAGTGCTACTAATTTTATCGGTAAGTATTGAAAACCCGACAGCCCGAGGGTTGGAGGGTTTTTATTGTCAAATTTGTACGATTCTCGTTCCTAAGCAGGAGGCAGGAGTCTATGATAAAATCTAATATAATTTACATGCACTCTATTTCATCTTTTAACTTACTAGAATATTCCTTCTTAAATCTCTTAAAATAGGCCATTCTTCAATAATTTCTTCCACATTATTGCTCTCCTTACTCTTTCTCCGTAAATGAAATGTATTTTCCCATTTCTCTATCACTACTGTCCATGGCTCAGAATTTACCTTAAGCCAGAGCACGTCTTCATTGTTGTTACTCCATTTTGTCTCTTTCGTGTCACCTTTTTAATTTTCATTTATTTTTCTTTTTCTCAAGGGAGTTGCATCATCGCAAATGCGTATCATATTTTGCACTTTGTCTATTAACTTGCCTTTTGCCAATATAGATTTATGCGTAGCAAAATTACTTTTCCGTATTGCTGGTACATAGTATGTTCACATCGTTTCTATTGGAAACGAAGAAATAATTTTGGCCGCGAGAATATTGTATTGATCATGTCTGTATTAAAATAATAATAATACATTACAATTTTTATCCAATAAGCAGTTCATTCGAATATTACCTTTTAATTTCGTAATTGTAGATGTGTTTAATAATTATATCTACTAGTCTTGTTCGCCTAGTATTATCAAGGCCTTTATTTGTCTAATAATATTTTATAATGCTAGTGCCCATATAAGAGGTTTGTAGGAACGTCATCAAATCAAAATCCGGGAAGAAATCATCACCATTCAATAAAGGGTCTTCAAATGTAAATATTCTATTATTTTCATTTGGAAGCGCAGTTACACCATCAACTGTGATTGTTGAGCCGGATGAACTTGCTTGTTGAGTCTAAAAAAGCAAAATTACAATTCTAACCCTCATACAGTTTTGGTAACTTAGAACCCTAAGTTTTCAAACTTATTTTAATATTTTATATATATTAGGATAACATACAACGTAATTCGTAAATTTAAATTTGTTAAAAGTATTTTTTCACCAAAAAAAAATTTAAAAAGTCTGTATAAGCCAATATCTAAAGATGCACAAAAAATATTAGTCAATTAATGTAGTAAATTCGAATATAAGTTATTAAAAAAACACAAATTGATTTAACTTTCGTCTTCAAAAGAAAACAACCCCAAACAACTCACTTATACCCACTTATAAATATACCTGCAATTTGTTGTGTTCCTGAATTTTTAATCCAAGTAATTTCCGTTTCCCAATTGGTGAAGGAATTAATTCTTTTAAATTTTCTTCACTTGAATCCATTAGCACTTCATAGCATTTTCTGAAGAGATAAAAATGATAAAATATCATAAAGTAATAATTGGAAAACAGCATTTTTTATTTGACTTGGTGTTTTTCTATCAATTATCGATAAAATAACGAGTGAAATTAAAATATAAATGAAGTAAGAATGCAATTCTCTAAACTCCATTTTATTTTCATTACGTCTCTTATGAATTAAAAAGTAGATGTTTCAAAATCCTGATTGATTTGGAACTGTTCCATTAAATATATTTAAAATGTTATTTTTCAATAATAAGTTCTAACGTTTATTTAAAAACATATTGTGTAAATCTGATATTTTTATAGTTTGCACCATTGAACATAGGGGCAACTCCACGAGAATCCGCTTATCGCATGCCTCCATTTACACAAGGCCAGTAGCTAAAGCAAGTAACTAAAAAAACGAATTTACACGAGGATAGTGGCTAAAGCAGGTACTAAATTTAGTACTAGCTTTAGCCACTATCCTCGTGTAAATTCGCTTTTCAGTTACTTGCTTTAGCAACTGGCCGTGTGTAAATTTGGCATATCAGAAATGAATGTCGCGTGGGGGGTTCCCCTATCGTTCAAACTTATACAAATGGTATACATTCGCAATGTATTATAAAATACTGACTGTAATCACGGAACTTGTTACTGAAAAATAACACTTTCACACATTCCTGGCATGTACAAAAGCAGCGAGTACCTATCTCTGCACATTTTTGTTATGTGAGATTATGTCAAGTAATTTATGAAATTATTATTTAGTACTTACATTTATTTAAGAAATTATACCTACTTGTGATAACGTCTATAACGTCCATTGAAATCTCCCAGCTATCCAATAATTCACGCACATTCATTTTTAATAACTTTTTGTATTTACCAGTAGATCAAAACGAACCGTGCAATAAAAATAGTTAGCGGGAAAGAGCATGAATAAAGCATCAACAGACAACGATTATCGATGATTACGTGCGATTATATCCGAATGTTATCGTATACTTGCATCAAGCTTATGATATTGTAAACTTGAATGCTAATATGGTCAGAAATCATATACTTTTAGTTAAATGAAAAATAGTTGTATGATCAAACTTACATTATGAAATGAGTTAAATTGAGCCTATATATTGTTAAAACAACAATTTAATTTTTAGAAATACCATAGCGCTTAACCAACCTAAATTATCATTTTAACTAAACTCATTTAATCTGAATAAACAAAGTGTATTTAATACAACAATATAATTGTTGGATATACCATATGAAATCAAATATATACGTATTGTTATAACAAGTATTCCTTTTTATGTGTGTAGATTAAAAAACAGCACAACCCTCTTGTAGTTAAATCGCCACAACTTCCGTACAACGACAGGAATCCCCAGTTAATTTAACAAAAGTACCTTAGTACTTACCAAAAAGCAGCGCTTCAGAAGTTTCTTTCGTTTCTAACTAGGAAACTATGTGAAAACTATTATTTCCGGTTCGCTGTTGTCTACACTTATTGTTGGCTGAGAACTTTAGGGTCATGTTCCATGCTTCCCTTTAAAGAACGGTCATTTCCCAAGACAAGAGGAATAATATTAATATTTCAGGACGCCCTGTGACATCGCACGCCAGCTTGAAATCATCGAGTTCCATCCGCACATTTTTCGCCCCGGTTCTATTCAAATCCTCGTCCTTTGTCAGCCCCGAACGAATTAATCGCCCCTTCTTTGTGAAATTGTTATTATTTCATCATTTGCAACGCGACCGTTCCCGCACCTATCCCTTTAGTTATTTAAGTGACGATTTATTCCAGATCATTCCCGGAGATAGCGCCCAGATTTCCTTTGTGAGCTCCGCAGGAGGATGTTATCGTCTTATTGTAGTAATCCTTTATCCCTCCGCTGAAAGCAAATATTGCATCTGCTTTGTTGAGTTCGCGATCAGATGCAACCTTCGAATTGTTTAAACTAATAAAACTATATGGAGTGCCGCTAATTGCCACCATATAACAATGCAAATATATGGGGCGTTTTATAGCTCCACTAGCGAGTTAGGTAATTAATTTATTACTTCTACACACTGAATTTATACACCGAGCATTGTTCAAATACTGCAACACAATCTAATCTTGGAATTTTCCCCACTGCTGCCCTAGAAAGGAGTTATTATTATGCGTTCTACATAAAATTTTCCTTACAATTGATGTAATGGGTGCCAAATGCTTTATTCAGTCAAACAAAAGCCTTTATACTCACTGTCAGGGTTTAAAAGAGTGGGAATAAAAGCAAAAATACGTACTCCATGTACAACAACGCAAAAAACCTCGTTGGAAACTTTTCATTGTTAATTTCTAAAGGAATTCTCTTTGAAACTTTGAAAGGTGATTTTGGAAGTTATTTCCGAGTTTATTACATTGTGATGATATATTTTTTTAAGTTTAATTTTTTTAGCAAACGCAATACATTGTCATCCAATATCATCTTTGTCATAAAAATACTTTTTTACCCTCTATGTCTAATTAGACGACATCTACTTAGACGACATCTACTTAGACGACATCTACTTAGACGACATCTACTTAGGTGATCTCTAAGTCTACGTAGGTGACACCTCCGTCTTAAACGCATTTTACGAATACTGGCATTTTATTTCATTGCAACACAACTCTCTCCGTAGCCAACGCCTTAAATTTCCAAGTCCTGTTTGCTCAACTACCCCATCCGTCATTTACTCTGACAGAATGCTTTCCGCAAATAGCGCCTCGTAGATAACCTACGTGTCGCAGATAGGGCAAAATAGCTAAGAGCTCCGCCACAATAAACCTCAGTAGTAAGAAAATATTCCTGCACACAAGTTCGACACTAACATGTCGCTTTGTGCACGCTGCTCGCAAACAACTTCCATAAATTGATTCCGTATGAAGGCATAAATCAAACTTATATTTCTCGCGTATACTCCCAGAGATTCAATGCACCGCCATGTTTTCCAAACAAACAGGAAGCACGTGATGTTGAAGACTGCGCGGCGCGCAAAGTTCAAGATCTCTCCACATTAGAATGTCAAAGTTATATTTCGGGCGAAGAAATTGCTGAAAAAGCGAAGAAGGTGCTTAATGAAATAAATCCGAGGAATGTGCCATTCCCCAGGCTCGCGCATAATGCAGGACATACGCCGAGAAATTACTATTTATCCTTTATATTGCCGCTGAAATTTAATAACAAAAAATCCTCAAAGGGCTTCATCTTCGAAATTAATCATTCGCCTTTCCGCTGTCTCAAACGAGATTATGTCAAAGTAATTATTTTCTACTTTCATCGTTCCTTTATTTCTTTGTTGTTTTGTATTTATTATTTTGTATTTTTTGCAATTATTACTTTGCATTTTTTGTACTTATTACCTACTTTGTTTGATTTTGTATTAGGTATATAAATATATACAAAAATACATCTGGTGGAGTGTTGTGAAAAACATGTAAATCATTTATATGGTCATTTACTTCATTAAAAATTTGTTTCTACACATGTAAAACTCATCCTATGTTTATAAATCTTGTAACACATTTTCATGCAGTAAAAAGTCATTTATAAATGGTTTGATACAAATCCTGACCTATGAATATGAAAAGATGACTTCAATGCGTTTTAAACTTTCAAAAAAAAAATTATGCATGACGGATTAATAGTTATTTTCTCCCGAGCGTATGTAATACGCACTTTACATGCCTACTTTTGACTTAAAACTAAACTGTAATATCGTACATTATTACCTAGACACCTATGAGCTATTATTTCTCGCTTGATGGTGGCGCCAT
>JAWQRP010005824.1:0-10310 GCA_033557875.1 Quadriops clusia
CAGACGCTCCCACTCGACCTTTTTTTGAACCTTTTTCTCTCTGACCGTTTGACTGGCTGTCTCTCGGCCAATGAGAACCGTTCCGCTCTTCGCATGAAGAAAGACCAATCACCGCGCCAACCCTTCATCACCGGGCGACCAATGACAGCGTTGGTACCGATCAAGCGACTTTGCAGAGTTTCGGCCCAAAGCCGGCGAATCTGTTTCCCATTAGGGCGACCGTGGCCGTTTCCGTTTTCTCTACCCTGTTCTTTGAATAGGGACATCGTTGGGACCATGCCTGGTATTTTGCACAGCTGTTCTGCGGGCGCTCTTAACACTGGAAATATTTTCCAGATTTTTTGATGACATATGGCGCGGGCAACATCTCCGTATTTTGATAAGGCCCTAATTGACATGGATGGCCTAGCCTATCTTCATACTGTCACAGTATGTACCTAATAAAATATTATTTCAAAGCTTTTACTATATATTACATTTTTAAAACTTCGCATTACATCTCATTCCCGTATGTTTTCAATAAATTCTTTTCTGGATGTTTTTTATATTAAATTGTAAACATCAGTTCTTAATTAAAAAAAACAACAGCGATTATTATGTAAAATGCAATATGCGTTTGAAGTAATAATGGGAATACACATAAATGATTCTATTTTACACAATATCCACATGCACATATAACATGTTTAAATAGGATTAAAATATAATCTCCCTTTTGATATTACATAACACGCACAAAATATTTTTTTGCCAATATTGTTTTATGTATTTAATTATTACTGACTCTGTTAGTTATATTATAAACTTTAATAACTATTGTTCACGTGCATAAAAACACTTCAGTCCCGTTTTACCTCCTAACAACAAGATGATGAAAGTTTTTAATCAACCAACCCTCCTCCCTCCAGTAGTAGATAGAATGTCAAAGGTAACACAATCTGGAGCCTTCTTCTTGAATCCACCAGCAAATTATTCATCGCGGATTCCTCATCTATTCCTTAATTAATAGGGGCAATAAAAAGTCCCCCCCTCGCCGTTAACCCAAACGATACAATCGGGAATGCCTCGATAAAAAATTACAAAACTGAGGGCGGCACTCGTAAATTGCGTTCTGCAATGCGAGTGAAAAAATGTATATAGAAATCTCATTAAATCCAAAACGCAGTAGATTTGCATAAGCCGGCCATTATTTCGTAAAACTTTTATTATATCGCGTCCGCTTCGGCACCACCAGTAAAAAAATCGCCCAACTTTCGCCGGTTTTCGGTGTATTTTTTATTAGTCGTAAAGCAAGGGTTGGGCGCGGCCGAACTTTTTAAAAGATCGCTTAAAAGTGCGGCCCTCTAGGCGAGCAATTTCTTAAAATGACTGTACGCAGTAATTGCCGCCTCTAATTAAAAAAGTCCACCATCCCCTAGTTGCCTAAGATGCGCGGGGGTGTGTGCACAGGTTAACTTTAACTACAGGGGTTGTCAGGAGCAAGAAAATAAATAAGGGATGATTTGTAGGGACACTTGCCGGTAAATGGACTAATGTTTGCTCTTGCTGTTTGCTCAATACAGCATAGCGGGGAAGTTTGTTTTGTTATTTTGTGAAAGGGGATGTAATCACAGTCCAGATTCTAATATAGGGTTTAGGATACGCCAAAAGGTTAATAAATCTCGTATTTATACAAGAGTAAACTGCAGGGTTAACTTTTTTCACTTTTGCTTACTTTATGAAAAATGGCAAAACTAAAACAAACTTTTTTAACACACTCAGCTTTAAATGTTTTCGTAATAATAGATTCAAGATAATATCTGGCTAATGTAGGTCACATTTACGTAACTACAGCAAATTTATCATTTTTAGATGAGGGCTTAGTCGATGGGAAGACTATTATAATAAAACAAGAACAGAAGAAATTGGCTGCGTTCACTCGGCCAAAATGTAAAGTGAAAGGCGTTTAAGTTTTAGTGACCAATAGTAGCGTTTCTAAATGTAACGGACATGCGCAGTAGATGCATATTCTTGAGGAAACTGTAGCGCTTTACGCTTTGTTTCGGTTGCGAGCGCCCTCTTTTTGAGCGTATTCCAGAAGCGCTTAATAAACATGTTTCAAATTGAAACTCGTTTCAGTTAGCTAACTTCACCCTGTTCACGTCCTACATTACATCAGCTGATTGCATCACGGATGGTTGTTGTATACAAAATAGAATGAAGTTGCAGCAAAGATAGTTCTTGCCAACCTAAGACGTATATTTCTTAGTAAAATCCCCAAATATATGTCAGCAATTATGAAAAGCTCGAATTTTAGCGTTCACTAAAACCACAGACCTTAAACTTAAACGCGTTTCAAACGTATTTCATTTTACAGTTTGATCGAGTGAACGCAATCTTTGTCGTTTCTAAATGTAGCGGACATGCGCAGTACATTTTTGAAACGTGTTTCAATTAGCTAACTTCATGTCCTACAAAAGTGACTGAGTGAACGCCACCATTATCAATCCGCAAACTTATTGAATGGGTAGTCACAAGATGGTTAACAATACCACAAATTTCGTTTCTTTATGGAAACTTTATGTTCTTTTGTTGCATTTTCTAAAATATTTCAATAAGCAGATTTTGTTATTGATGTTTTACACATATTATGAAGCATATTGTCAAGTATATAGGTACGTTTTCATGAAGAATAAAATAGTTCCAACTATTAAAGATTTGAAATAACACAAGAAACGATCCATATCAAACAATGTTGATGCTTTGTTAAAAGAATATATATTTCAACAATAAAAAACGACGAAATGCAAAGTTTCCCAGGTCACGATATTATATGTTGAATTGGTGAATAAAAAAACGATTTTTACAATATCTAAGGTGAAAAGTAAAGTAATCGACAAAAAAGGATATTATAAATATTTACTTTTATTAATAAAATAACAAAGAAGACCTTGTGTACAAACAAAATTTGAATATTTAGTATAATGCTATTTACCTTAAAGAGAAATGCGATAAACGCGAACTTCAAGTGTGTGATCATTAATCTCGCAGAAAATTCAAACGAGATTAGGGTAGGCGGCACTTATTCAAAATCCGTAACCGGATACCGAGACTCGTCAAGCACGTTAAGCAATAAAACGTTTACTCTAACAAATAGTGTCATTTTTTACAAGTTTAAGTACTCGCCGGGAAAAAATCGCGAGTTTAAAGGGGAAACGTCAGAAGGTTCGTAATTTGTTTCCAAGTCCGATTTTCCGAGGGGAAACGGATTCTTTTCCATTAAGGCTGATATACATCACGCACTCTGTACATTATTTAGTAACTCCCTCTAAACTTTCACCCCTGAAGTGCGAAACATTGCAGTAATGGCCCGGCTACACACAAATTTACAGCAAGTTTTACAATTACGGCCAACTTTTGTGCTTTGCCCCCGGCGAACGGTGTATTATTCACCTTTAGGCGGGCCTACACTCCGCTAGATAAAATTTATATTATTTCCCTTTATTTTTCTTGGGGGGCAACGCCGCGCGCCGGTACAATAAACCTGAATGTCATGTACGCGAAATAAGTTTCAATTGCGCAAAACAAAATGGATTAATTTCATCGAATCGGTGCAATTCCGGTTTTCTGCAGCTGGTGGTAAATGGTGGAAATTGCCGCGCAGCAAATTATTTACCGGTTATAGCAAAAATCGTGTTTACATGAAAGAAAAATCAGCTGCATCCCGCTCCCTTCAGCGTATTAACGGTCTCCTCTCGCTTAATTTACCAGATTTGTTGGGCAAATTAGAGAATAAACAATGGTAGCCCCTGGGGCGACATATTTCCATTCGCTCTGCATGCAACAATAACATGTGATTTCTCCACCTGAAGGCACATTTGGTTGATTAATCTATTGAATATTATTGCGCCATAAATGATCGCCCTGTGGACCCTGGGAACACGGCGAAAAATGCAGCACGGATTTATGCAACAATTGCTTTGTCGATGATTTTGCCGCTCGTCCTGAATTTTTAACTTTTTTTTTATTCTAAATAAATCGATTTGTACGTTGCAAGCACCTACTTTATGCACGTACTTTCATTTATTTCATTTGAATTTGTTCCCTTTGTATGCATAACAGCCGAGACGCCTCGATCTAAGTGTTTAATTTATGTTTTTGTTTTTTTGTTACAGAGAGACGCACTAAATTTGGAGCCCACGAATGTAGCGAGCTGCGTTTCAAAGGGGAAGTCTGAGGTAGGTACCCTTGACGTAATTTCTTTCCCTTATTGCACGTTCCCTCCCGCAAGAAAAGTATTTTCCATGCATGATTCAGGAACATTTCTTAAACTCTCGTTGTTTTATGTATAGCATCGCGTACGCGGGCCCTCTATTCTGTATGCAAAACTATTTACACGGTGGTCGGGGGATGCGGCTACAAATTCTGTACTTTTATACGTCACGTCCTAGCTAAGAAATTGCATTTTAAATTATGGCGGGGCCTTCCGAGATACGCCTTGACAGTTACAACCGAGAGTGCACTTTGTCTACGAATAAATGTCGACGTTTTGCTATCTGATTATGATAATTCTGGAAATACGGCTTGAGATCCACAATCGCCCAATCACGCTTTCATACTAATTTTTGTTGTTGTTATATAGTCGTGGATCTTAAAAATATTAATTTGTTACCTATATGCAAGCGTAATTACATTAGGTACATACATTTTTAAATGAACCAATACTTGGATTTCAGTGGTATAACAGTTGGAATAGTTAGGTGGAATACAAGTCTCTTTCTAAATTTGTTAGACTCTAATCGGATATTATTCATTAATGGTTCAATGTTCGGGTTACTCTTCCGCAAGCAGGTCTTCTTGCCAACTTGTTTTCTAGTTGCATAGATGAATGGGTAGCTTATCAATAAACTTTCATGATTTGTTCTCCGATTTTTAAAATATTTATTTAGTCTAGAAGCGATTCCGTTTTTTTATTAATGTTTTCTTAAAATCATTGTGTAAAGTTTGGTTTTTGACACATCGATAATTTGCTGCTTTTGCTAAGTGACTACTGCATAATTTTGATTTTTAAATAAGGTTGACCTTTTGAGAAATTTCCATTTCAGTTTCAAATTCAAATGAAATCTAAGAGATGTGACCTATGTTTTTATAGGATTGTTGTTTATGGTGACTTGGAAAGGTCTACTTCCCTTCGCAGTCAATGTTAATTGGGCTATTTTAATGATAGCTTTTCAATTTTGAAGTCACGCAGAAAGGATTGCTAAATTTCTTACAGTAAATTTTCTGATGATCTTGCTGGGTCTAGTATATGGTTCCCATGACCTGACAGGTTTTCTTACAGGTTCGATTTATATTATTGGTTGTTTAAAATATTTCTTTTTTTCCGTAGAGAATGGTCGCTATCTGCTTTTATGTAACCTAACATTGAAATTGAATTGGTTCATTCATAAATATATCTGACGCATGTATGGTTGCCTATACATAACGATATTTTTTAAGTCCACGGATGTATAGCACTTATCCTATTTAAAGAAAAACCTACAATATTAAAAATAATAAGTAGTTCGCCCTGATTCCATTTATCAAAAAGTTTCGCATGTCCCAACAGTGACAAACGACGCTAGCAAGAACTACATAAACCTAGACCGTTTTCAGTGGAAACTACCTCCAACAGCGTTTGTGGCAACCCTTTAAATATCGTATTGCGTTCGTAAAGGAGGCAGTAATCGCGAAAAAACAGTAAGGTATCCATTCAAAATCACATTTGTCAATGTTATCGTGACAAGTTCTATTGAATTAAACGACCGTCCCGTGTTTTTATTCATACGCTCAGCCTTCGGATCATGCTCGATGCTGAAAGACATGTCATTCGTCAATCAAAGCGAGTTTATGACGCAGCCCAGCCACACGCACGTTTCCTGATGAACCAAGTAAATGATGGATGGCCCTCAAGTGGAAGAATTTTCAATGTGAAGACATTTATTTATGTCTTAATTTTCTTATAAATAAGGAGGAAAAACGAGTTCCGAAGTGGTCCGCGGCCGGGAAAGGGAGGCTTTCCATCATATTTTTGTTAGCGCAGTCTTCGTTCTGTGATGAATCGGGAGCAAAACGTCGGCCAGCCTGAATATTGCGGAAGATACCTGATAAGCCTTCTAGATGGGGCAACCGACCCCTGCGCCAGGCCGTTTGCCTGCTATCTACTAACTTGACGTGTCAGACTAGCATTAAGTTTGATGTCTCCGACTATTACAAGAAATCACTGCACCATCACTATTTTAATTAAATGCCACCAAGTCCGCGCCCACATCGAAAAGGGGGCAAAGTTTCTTAATATACTTCTTGCTAAATTACCTACTACTACCTGACCTATGTGAGACGACGCTCAATAAAACGAGGGGTTAAATTGAAGGAGGAAGTTGAAACCGTTTATTTCTGAGTTTAATAGCAACACTCTCCAAATATTGCATACTATTATGAAATAATCCCCAACCCTTCCTCGAAATAATTTAAAAGTAGTAATCGACCGGCATAAAAGTGTTATTTGTTTCACCTCCCGGATTTATCTATTCAATTAGTAGCGAAAGTTGTAAACGCTCGAAATCCTCCAGGAAATCCGGAAAAATGTTAAAAATGACTTCGCCCCAGAGATAGTTGCGACCGTGCAATTAGCGAGATGAAATCCGAGCGGCGGAGTCCCGAGATCTACTTATTAAATTATTTACTCCTTGAATGAAATTTTCCTTCATTGGCCGACATCTCCAATAATAAGCGTTTTATAACCGGGCAAACTTAATTAAATAAATTTGCATCCCGAGTCCGCCCTAAAATATTGTTATTTGCTAATTGAAATCTCAATCAACCCGCTGAAATGACGCTACTAACATGAAATTGAAATTAATTTTGACTCTCCTCATCTGGCCTTATTTGTAATTCAAATGTCGCCCCTCGAGGATCAATTGAACTCTTGGGCAACTTTTACCATGTGTTTGTTTGCCCTGAAACTGACACGGAATAGATTGGTTTATTTGAAACGCGTATTAATTATTCACTATACGAACCGTTTGGGTCTGTTGTCTTCTACTACTGAGAAATCGAAATGTCACCGAATTAAATTAATGACAAAGCTAATTAAATGATTCCTGAATTTGTGTCCACGTTTTAAAAGCGGGTTTTTCAAAATTTAAAAATGAATGCATTAAATGGAGTAATAAAATAGCTATATTGATTAATAAAATAGTTATGTTTCGAGAATTTCTAGTATTTTCAGTTTCAATCATTTTCTCCATTTACCTATATTGTAATCTTTTACCCTGTTCATTAATGTTACATACGTAGGTATATTAATTAGTGTACCAAACCTGACGATACTTTATTATTTATATCAAAATTTTAATTTATATTATGTCCTTTTTTCTGCCTTACATTGGTCATTAACCGCACAATTACACAAATGTAGAATAATTCTATTGATAGAAAGAAAGATATGTTAAGTAAATTACAAAAAGAGAATTGATTTTAATAAATTAACTCATCAATGTGTCTGATTAAATTATTTAATACAGAACGAAGAAAAATCCGTAAAATCACAACTTTATGCATATTAACGCCGCTTTATGGTAAATATAATAAATGTTTTGTATAGTAATTTAGCTTTTTGGCTTCGCGTGCAATTCGGAACGCGATACGATGCCAGTCAAAACGGAAATAGTTACATGGATAATTTACAGGGGCCTTAGTTTCGTCTACAAACGCCCATGTTGACGAATTGGGCAAGAAAGTCAAGTAATGGCGGGATCGCGTGATCCCGCGTACAAATAATACGAATTAGATGTTTTCTCATTCTAATTTGGCCCCTTTGTGTTTTCAATATGCGAAGGGAAACGCAGATTTTCGGCCCGCGATATAGAATTACTTCCGTCTCATAACCAGATTAACGTCATTTTTGCAGAAAGGCATTTTTCACTGTTTATTTTTAGGCGGCACGCTGGGGAAGAATGGCTAAATAACGGTCTTTTTGGGAATAATTAACTCGTGATATTAACAATGCAGTCTTCACTTAAGTATTTTTTATGGGTTAAGGATTTATTGATTGTTAAGGGGGAGTAATTTAGTTTAAAAAATATGCGAAATTATTTGCTACATTAGCATAAAATGAACGTTTGTTCGTCTACTCCAGTAGTAGTGAAACGTAGGTTAGTCCCTTGAAAGTTGTAGCAATTTGCTGTTCGCTTAGATTGCAGTTTAAAGCGCAGCTAATGGATTGCCACTGCAGAGAGTGCATGTGTTACAGTGAGCTGCCCTGCTTAGAGAGCTCGTCATGCAAATTTACACCACAATGAGCCTGTCCATGCTGCAGAACATACTACCCGCCTGGAGTATCCCAATGATCTATTTTTTTCCTCAGCTGGAAAAGTTAACTCATTTCTAATGGGAATCACACTTAGTCTTCATTTGGCAAAGTGCCAATATTGCAATAACTATTTCACTACGTTATTATTACTCCCTAGGCGGCCGGATACCTGCAGACACCAGGTGTACCTTGGAGAACAACGGGAGAGGAACGGATCGACAAATCTTTTATTTTTAAAGCCAGCAGCCTCCCGCGCTAGATATATCAGATGAGAGGTCTCTTCGTATGGCTTCTAATATATTGCGCCACCATCCTTTGACTGCAGCCGTAATTTATAGGCTCCCAGATTAGAATGCAGCGTTCGGGTGTCGGCCAGGGAAGCAAATGGAATTTTGCAAGGACTAGCTCGCTGCAAATTATCAACAGGATCGGAGTCAGCATCGTTTATCACATCTAATTAAAATGCAATATTCAACGGCTACACACTCGCTTTTACAATTAGCTAAAGTACCATACACTAAATGGGCGTAATTGGAAAAACGGCCCTCTTGAATCTGCCGCGGTTACGGATTAATGGCTCCTCTTTCATCTTAATCATTATATATTACTGGCCGCCAGATTAGTCATGCCACCGGGCTTTATTAATCCCGCCCCCGCCTTGGCCACCCCGACGGCGCCGCCGCTGCTCCACGACCAAGCTAAATGTACTCTTTGCAAACCCGCCCCCGCTAATCCGTTTAAGATCGCAAATTAACCCTTAAGTACTGCTACGGTGGACGATTTTTCATTCCTGGCCGGCAATCAGTTTGTGTTGGGCTTTAGTTCAAAATTTAATAAAGCTGACAGCGCTATTATGTAATGAATTTGGAAATAATGCAGTCGAAAACATATGTCTGTTATTGGCACACAAAGAATTGTTATTGTCGATTAAACAAAGCTTGTTAAATTTTAAAAAAAGTTTTTATTAGGTTTTTTCCTTTCTTTGGTTTTTTAGGTCAATTAAACATTTTAAAATTTAAATTGAAATTTATTTTGATCCCTTTTTCATGTCCGGACGTTTCGGGACGGATTTGCCCCTTCTTCAGGAATTAAAATTATACATCATATTCTGTAAAAAAATTTTTGTCGTCATTGAAATGTACTATGGCCATTAAACCTTTTCGTACATACCTAAATTTAAATTAACATTAACATTATCTTAAGATATACTATTTATAACTATTCTAAATTTTCTTAGCTTAGCGGACTACATTCTGATTGGAACTAATTCAATTTTCGATGCGGAACAAGGTACTCCGTATCGACGTTAAGGTTGAGTGTATTGACATCTATTGTTTGCATTATTAAAGAAACATTACAGAAACCTGCTTTTGTTGCTGAGGGTTGACAGGTAACAAACAGCTGACTATTACAATTTAAATAAATAAACAAAAATTTAGGTTATGAGTTGAATAAAAGCGAATTATAAACACATCTCTGCGATCGTTTACGGCTGTGTCCTGGTGCAGTTTGATTTGGATCATCTCCTTGATTTGTCTGGCTTTGTCGTTTCTCTCTCTGGCTAGAATAGATACATCTTCAAAGTTGAAAGAGTGTCCACTCTCCAAAACATGCTTCTTTAATGCTGTGCTGTTTGGATTCGCGTCGCTTCTTAGGCTATATTTGTGTTGTCTTATCCGGTCGCTGACATGTCTCTTGGAGTGTCCAATATAAGTACCAGGACAATCCGTGTAATTAACTTTGTATACAACATGCGTCTGGTTTTCTTTCGCAGTCTTGCTCTTTAATTTTGAAAAAACTTGATTTTTCAGACTGTTTTCGTTCCTGTAGGCGAGGCAAGAATTGAAAGGGTTAAAGATGTTATTTACAGTGGGAGACAAGTCCTGTATATACGGTGTAGATATATATAGTTTTCTTTCGCTTTCTTTCTCTTCCTGGATTTCTGACTGGTTGTTGTTGTAGTTGTGGTATATTTTAT
>JAWQRP010005825.1:0-10310 GCA_033557875.1 Quadriops clusia
CTAACGATCAATGTAAGACTAACAAAGGGTGTACGTATCTGCGGAAAGTTTTTGCAACATGAAAATTTTATAATAATTTTTACAATTAAAAATTTATAATTATTAAAAATAAGGAGTAAGACTAATAATAAATTCATTTCAATTAAAATAAATCTCAAATTCATAAATATGAAAATATCCATATTTATGTTCTTCTGTTCGCTACTATCCGTTACTGCTGCATAAATTTTTAGCGAATATGTATATGTCGAAATCATAAGATTAAATATATATGTAGGGTAAAATGTAGATGTGTACATAGTAATATGTACACGTGTACATGGTCAGGTGTATATGTGCACATGGCAATAAGTATACGTGTACATGGTAATAAATATATGTGTACACGGCTGCCCGTGATTTTTGACGGACATTAACTAGTTTAGACATATTATTCCCGGTGGTTGTCGAATTATTTGAAAATATACCGACAAAAAACAATTCATGCTTATAAAATAGCATTTAGATATATAATTTACGAATTATATTAAAGAATAATACTTATTAGCCTTATTTCTCGGTCTATTTAGATGAAACAAAAAATGGCTTGTAATACGAAAAATAAAGTATGCTTCGAGTTGCACAAGGAACAGGAACAGGAACAGGAGCAAGAGCAGGAGAAAGAGGAAGAGGAACTCGATGTAACATAATACTGCGGGCAACAGGTTATAAAATAGAAGAGTGAGAGGATCGAGCAGCTGTTGCCTGTTGTGCTGTTGCGGCTTGAGAATGAAGGCTCGGTTTTGCGCTACGCACTCAAAGGAAGTTAATAACGCCATCATTGCCGCCCGGCCTGCCTGATTTTCATGGAAAAGCGGTCATTGTGGCCTCTCCTCGCCCAAAACTGTCTATACTAACTCATCATAGCAGATCGTTAGGAAACTTTCGAAGCAACAATCTTGGGCCCCCCCCCATCTTAGGGCCCGTTCGTTCCGTGTTACATGTTCCTTATACCTAGTAACTTCCTTTGCAGATATGCTCGCAATTTATTCCGGGATCCAAATTTGATCAATACGGCAAAAAAATCATAATCGTTGAATTAAAGTAAATATAACGAATTTTTAAAATAAATATAAGGAATTTTTAGAATAAATATATACGAATACATTTTACATGCACATAAATATATGTTTGTGTACACCTATTATGTAAGTCAACCAATATAATTCTAGTTGGTTCCCGTTCCGTGTTTATTTGTCAAAAAGTAAATTTCAGTGTCAAATAAATTTTAGTTAATATTTCAGCGGGATCATAACGGCCATAGTCCAAACAATTGGCGTTGGGTGACTTATTCGCAAAATCAAAAAGTCAAATGTACATCAAAATTTCTAGTTTATAATACATCCAAAATTTGTGTCCACCCAAAATTTGTGGTGCTACTATGTGTAAAAATTTTTCGTGCATTGTTGACAGTTTATTGTACACCGAGAACATGTGGGACCATTGCGAAGAGTACTACAGCGAGGGATCCTCCGAGTCCAGCGTCGACCCCACCTTGTACATCCTGCAGCCCCCCGTCCTCAGGTAACGACCCCTTGCCCCCTATTTCACCCCCTATTCCGCCCTATCCTGTAACCTTGGCAAAACGGTCACCTGTCTTCTTACTCCCTTCTCTCTCAGTCCCAATCAAAATCAATCATGACACACTTGTGTCGCATGTGCCTACATTGTTTCCAAAAACTCTCTCTCTCTTTCCCCACCCCCTACCGATAAAAGCAACCCCTTAGAGCGAAAGCTGAAAAACGGGCCGGGCTCTCCTGTTATTGCTAATCATAGAGGCAAACATCCCCGCTTCTCTGTGTACAGGATACTCGTCCTTTTTTCCTCGCCTTGATTTCGTCCTTATTACGTTTCCAGGACAATGGGAGCTGATAGCGCGCCTCTCAATATCTCTCTGCAGAGAGAGACTTAATTAAAATATTCATAGGCGATGCGGGCCACGTCTTTGCTGCCTACCTGACTGATAAATTATTTCCGACACAGAGGCCGCGAGTCGGCGGCCTAATTCAATCTTTCTCACAAAAGGGTGCAGCGCTGAGTTATTTGATTTTATTTAGGGCCCCCGGGATTCCCCGGCCATTCCTGCACGAATCCTGCGGAACGAAAGTTGCAAATTCTGTGGACATTTGTCGACGCCTAAGTTTTTAATTTAACGAAATTTTGGATAACAATCACTTAGATTTTAATGCATCGTTAACTAAATATTGCTCTAGTGTATAATAATTCAAGGAAAATAGTTGTGTGGTAGTTAAACAACAGGTTTTAACGTCATTTTCCCTATTAGGTGGCGTAAGAGAACGTTGTGATTCGTTGTGATGCTCGCGACTTGTTGTGATGCGCCTCGACTAGTTGCGACTCGTTTTTAGACGTCGTGAAGCGTCGCAAAGCGTCGCAAGGCGTCGCAAAGCATCGCAAGGCGTCGCAAAGCGTCGCGAGGCGTCACGAAGCGTCGCGAGGTGTTACAAGGAGTCGCGTCGCGACAAGTCGTGAAGCGTCGCAACGCGTCGTAAAGCGTCGCAACGCGCCGATCGGAAGGAGATTTAATTTAGTGATCACCATTCTTACCCACTGCAGCGAACGTGCCATGTACACGCTGGCAAAGGCACTAATTAAACCATAATCCCAAACGTCACATCAAGAGCATTCATCGGCTCAATTTTCTCCTGCAATCATCCCCATCGCCTCTGCGCCCTTTTTTGCCCTCGTTCGGCGCCGACAGCGCCCTCATTACGCCCGGCGACAATAAGAGTTGATGCCGTCCTCTCGATATCTGGCTCGAACTTAATTAAAATATTCGTACCCGATGCGGATCACGTTGTTATCCGTCGCGCCATTGAGGCGCAAACAATCCTAACACCTTGTGTTAAAATAGGGATAAACAATGTTGCTTGAAATTTCAAGAATACTGTATATAGTGGCATTTCCCTTCATTATCATTATCATAGAAAGTAAAAAAAAAGTCAATTAAATAAATTATAACTGTTTAAAATTTGAACATCCTAATTATAGCTTTTTCTAATGTAATAATTATAGTATTTTTAATAGTTATGCTATTAAGAATATTATTATCTTTTATTTAATTCTTTCCAACAAACACTCATCAATAAATGGATAGACAGAAGAAAATATATAGATCTGTGAATCGAATATACAACATTGTTGTATCCGGGGGGATACGATGATGTTCTTTTTGTTAATGACATCACTTTCTTACTTTACTATTTTTTATTATTACTTGTTCACTTTTGTGCTGCGACGTTTAAGGTTCTACATTTTGTACAAGACTCTCTGTTAGACTGCCCTACGCGGGTATATAAAGGTTGGCTTTTTATTGCTTTGGCACCTACGTCACAAACCGATCTACCTCACCTTCTAGAAAATCTGTTTGGTGACAAAGGGTGCCGAATATCTAGCCGCGCCAATGTGTTCAAACATTTAACATTGAACACATTAGCACGTCTGCAAAAAGGTGCGTGAGAAATCAGTCCTTCCTATTGGAATTGCTTTGTATCGGTTTATTACTTTAAAATTCGTTATACCAGATGTCCTATTTAGGAATCCCAATAGAAATTGTCTCGTAAATCTCAGCACCACTACACCTATATACCCGAGAAAAGAAAAAATGTCATTTTTTACAAAAATGGTACTTTTTCGTAACAATATACATTCATCTGTTATTGAATAGATAGAATACTTAAGTAAAGTTGAAAGAATAATAATACAATATCACTACTTGGCAATAAATTAAATCGGAATACATATCTTACTGACAATGGAAATATACGATAGATTTGATCATATAATAGATTTTTGTTAAATTAATTAATTTTCATACTTATGATTTAAAATATTAACAACTAATGCTAGGAATACATAATGTAACTAATTTACATTTTAACTAAGTGACATGTGTTTACACTAACGAAATTTTAATAAAAACTTAGATAATATGAGATTACTTAAATTTGGCACTAAATATGATAAGTTTTTTTTCTTTTTTTTGTTCATTTACACAAAACTCTGCATTTCACTGGCACATGATTGGGTGAAAATGAATGGGCCTTCATTTCCGACCCTTTTCGAGTTTAGTACCATTCTAAATTAGTGACGTACTTGTTCTTGTAATCTTCTGTGGAATACGTGCCCGATTTTTCACTTCTTTGTGGGGACTTGCATTCAAAGGTTTCCTTATTGTAGTTCCTGGACTTTGTCTTTTGATGTTCACCTCTATTTTGGTTTTTGAGCTTATTTTCATTCTTGTTTCTATCTTGGCCTTTTCCTCTATGGACAGTTCTAGCTCGCCGATCCTTGTAAATTGTGCGGCGACGTTTAGGGGGAGTTGACTGCTTTTTACGATCCTCAGATCTATCTGCAGATTTATTTTTATCGTGCTTTGTTTTCTTTGGGGATGGCTTTACTGAACTGTTTTTAGGGTTTTTACAAGATGAACGTTTCCTTTTCTTTTCGGTCTTCCTTTTCTCACATTTTCTGGATTTTTTCTTTGTTATTTTTGTACGCTTAATAATTTTTTCTACGTCATAATCTGACTTAGTATCATCAAGACTCACTTCGGTTAAGCTTTCAACTTTCTTCGCAGTTTCAAATATTTGCTGTTGAGATTCATTTTCTTCACGTTTATTCTGCTTTTGCTTATCTTCGTCTTGCGCACCGTTGCCATCTTTTCATCAGATTTCTTCAAGTCGTCATCAATATTCATCTCTTGTTTCAATTGCTCTATTTTCGTTTTTGCCTGTTGATTTTGCTCTATCTTCACTTTTTCCTCTTCTAAATATTTCTCTTGATCTTCGCAAAACTTTTTTATCGCCTCCATGAACTGTAGCGCTCGCGCATCACCAAGTCGTTCAATTAATTTCAATCTCAAGTTTACGTCATTTTTTAATATTTTCATTAGTAAATTCTCACGATCATATGGTTGCATACGATATGCGATTATTAGAAATAATAATTGATCATGATTTTCTTCTGTTACAAAACGGAAGCCTTTAGCAGCCTGTACCAGAAAATCATTAAGTTTCCATCCCTTTAACGAGGGGATGTTATCCAACGCGAATTGAACAGACACCATTTTAATATTAAAAAAAATTAAATTGTGGGATTTTATTCACAGCCAAAGATTGAAATTACGTGAGGATGGTAGAGTTAATACTTAGTTTGCTGTCTGCTGCCATCACACGATGAAGGACGTGACCCTCTTCTTCGTTGTTGTAGCGTTCATAGTAGGCCACCATCGTTATTGCAGAAGATTCCTCTTGGTACAGCCATCTTCTTCACGATCTGAACCGCTGCCACCAGTGTTGTATCCGGGGGGATACGATGATATACTTTTGTTAATGATATCACTTTCTTACTTTATTATTTTTTATTATTACATGTTCACTTTTGTGCTGCGACGTTTAGGGTTCTACATTTTGTACAAGACTCTCTGTTAGACTGCCCTGCGCGGGTATATAAAGGTTGGTTTTTTATTGCTTTGGCACCTACGTCACAAACCGATCTACCTCACCTTCTAGAAAATCTGTTTGGTGACAAAGGGTGCCGAATATCTAGCCGCGCCAATGTGTTCAAACATTTAACATTGAACACATTAGCACGTCTGCAAAAAGGTGCGTGAGAAATCAGTCCTTCCTATTGGAATTGCTTTGTATCGGTTTATTACTTTAAAATTCGTTATACCAGATGACCTATTTAGGAATCCCAATAGAAATTGTCTCGTAAATCTCAGCACCACTACAACATATTCTAGGATAGCACCTCTATATGGTAAACACATCTTGTGAATTAAAATGTGATCGAATAAAGAAGTGAATAACATAAACATCTAACGCATTTACTATGTATGTGTATATTTGTTCTTCTATCGCGTTGACCTCGACTGATGGGAGGAGCTAGTTCTATTCGTTAAATTTTCAACAGAGGGCACCATCGTCAGGTTGTAATGTAGGGTTACATTATCACAAAAAGTAAGAAAATTAATTTAAATAAATAAAAAACCCGAACCTATTGGCAGTGTGGGCTCTCCCAGCCTAATTGGCCACCAGCCAGAATGCAGAGCCAATATAGAGTCGTCAACATAGACAGTTTCATATCCTGAGCGGCAATGAGCCCCCGATTAGCTCGCAATTAATCGCCAAAGCCTCATTGTGTGTCTTGTTGCAGATCTGCTGACGTCGGCGTGGGAGAGGAATCCGACTTGCAAAGGTGAGTGAGGCTTAATTTAGGCTTAGGTGGGGATCGAACCTGCCGACGCAGTAGGCCGTGCCACGGCCATCTTTAGAATAGGCGGCCGTGATTTAGGAAGGTGCTCCTTTTCTTTGTAATTTTATTCTAGGTACTTTAGGTTAGGTAATAGGTTATAGGTGTTATATCTATCTACATGTAGGCAGTGTATATATGGCAAACCGTACAGATGCAGTATTTTTATCCTGCACTCAAAGTGCGGAGGTTATTTGAAATATCAAACTTAAATTAGCAACTGGAGCTGTTTGTACGACATTGGTCGGTGCATCTGGTGAATATAATACGGAAATAAGTTCGGCTTTGATCTCGCAATCATCGACTTTCCGGGATATAGGCTATGAAATTAGTAGGGTCGTTAAACCGCTCCTAGGTAAATTTCTGAACTGAAGTTTGTGCATACTATTTATTTATTTTGATTTACTTCCAATTATTTTGATTTATTTTCATTTATTTTAATTTACTTCCATATTTACTTTATATAAATATTTATTTTTATTTAAAAATTTAGCTTTGAAAATGCAATTTAGCCGATATTTACCAGCAGGTGCAAGACCGCTGTCGATTTAATTAAACAATGACGTCTCCATTAGGGCTGATTTTCCGGGGAATCCAGTGGGCCTCGTAGGAAACCGGAGTCGAGCCACTGATTTAATAACGCTGATAAATGACCTCCGGAGTGCCGGAGTCCCGGAGTCGTCGGCCTGAAACCCGACTGGCTGGCCTCTTATCCGGCCAACTTAAAACGAGCTCAGATTATGATTATGACGCACTAAAAAACTTTTCTTTTCAACAAAAATAAAAGAAATTGCCGGGGGGAGGCCTTCGCCCGAAGGGATGTTCGCGCGAGTTTCCACTCCATATCTGGAGTTTTCCGGGCTCGATGGCCGTTTGTCATCCTCTCTCGTGGAGTTAGTTCGCTTTTTGGGGTGAAGAAGTAGCTCCGTGGAACTGCGTATTAAGATGCAAGAAAAAGGGTGTTTTCATTTCTTTATTGTGCTTCACATTGGGGGCCTTTCCTCATAGTTGTTCCCATTTTTTCTTAGGAAAATGAGCCAGGAAATTCGTTTATTTTTTTATTGCTTTGTTTTCGCGTCGGGGTGTTGTTTAACCCTTTGTATAGGGACACTAAGTCGGCACGTCGCACAGTGGTGTCGCGTCCATTGGCGTCGCGGCGGTGCCGGTGGAGATATTGAATTAGATACAATTGAGTGCGGCTCATTAGCGTAGTCCCTTACGCATTTGATTCGATTAATTGTCTCATTAGATTTGAATGTCCAGTCATTAGGGCAAGTAATGGAGCCATCAAATACCTTCCGACGTCTGATGGACTGACTGCCAGGATTGGGCATAATTCATTAACAATATTCTCTGAGGGGGTCAATGCCGATTGTATCCGTTCACACTATTGAGGATGAGCTTTGTATTTTTAACAACATTATGCTTGTTAACAAGTTTTTAATAAAACATTAATGTTTAAAAAATACGACATTAATACGAAACATATTTTTACCGTTTAATTTAATAATAATAATAATTAGAAAGTGTCTGAGGGGATGAGGAAAGTTAGGAGTCCACGAAGCGAACAATTCCCCAAAGCCCGGAGCCCGACGTTAATGTAAGATTTAACACATCATAACTGTGACCCAGTAAACTTAATTACGAACGCGGCGGGGGGCGGGGGCAGCAGCGGCGGCAGGTGTACGTCTGAGGGAAAAGAGACCGGGTTGGTTGGGGGGTTGGGGGGAGTTGGGAGAGTAGGTGTGAGTCGGGGGTAAGGGTGGGTTAGGTGATGGAGGGGCGGTAGCGGGGGCGGCTTGCCACCCCCGGTTGTTTCTTGCGCGCTTAATATGCAAAGCTGTATTCGTACCGGCGGCGCCCCGTTAATCCGGAATTGTGTGAATATGCACTAAGAGAAGATTAAGTAATTCAAACTCAACACATTTCGAAGCCCGCGGCCACGACACATCTGAGACAGGTACAGGGTGCTCGCGCGAGCTCTGTTAATTGTCTTAAACCGCTAATCTAGCGCTGCCATGTGCTAAACCCTAGAGAAAACTCCAAACTTGCCTTCGCAACTTCGAGCTGGTGCCCTGCTGGTGGTGGGGCGCTCACTTGATCTAGCTTGTTCGTAATAACTTTCATGGCTTTCGCTCCTTATGTCTTAGGTATATATATACTTCAGTATGTCTTATATATATATAGTTTAGTAACATATATAGTTTAGTATGTATATATTCTATAAAGAATACAGTTGAACTACATTTATCCGAATTGATGTTTGTCAGACCTGATCCGGATAAGTCATGGTATAAATAACATTTTAGGTAGGGGCCCTACCTTCAACTTAAGTTTTTACACTTTTGGCAAGCTAAACATTGTTTGGTATGTCATATTTAATTGATAAACGTAAAATAATAATGTAGTTATGTTATTCAATGATCGTCCCCTCGTACCTAGAAGGGTTTAGGGAGCTTGTGCAGCAAGGGCGGCTTCGGGGTCGGTTTAAGGGGTTGCTTAGGGGGCGGATGACCCGCGTCGTCGCGTCGGGGGCGAAGGGGCGCCTAAATGCCTCCACATTGCCCCGCAGTGTATAAAGCCGGGACCACAAGCGAAGCAGGTGAGGTAACAAAGCGGGTAAATTATTTAACACGCGGCTAAACTAATGAAGTCGACTGGGGATAATGGGATTAGGCAGTATGAGGGTGACCTGCCCCTTTCTGCCTGCTCGGCCCTCGGACCAAGTCCGAAGTTGGCCGTGGCCAGCATCCTGCTCGCCCGCGTATTGGGACAATAAAAACAATACCCTCGATGTTCCCTCGTTCTCTGCATCGGCCTCGTTCTGCCCGCTTTGATTTCCTAACAATCCAGACAATTACTTTAATGCTGTTGTGTGGGTGGTATACGTTAAATATCATAAATATTTAAATAAAATAAAATTTTAATCAATGACTGGTAATATACATTTAAACTAATATATTGTTTATTAAATTTTAGTACGGCCGGCGGTTTCATTCTATTCGAGTTCTGGTCACGAGCTACGGACGCACATATGAGACTTTGGCCTACAAAAATTCGCTAATTAAATAATTAATTAAAATACCGGATCTAGACGTTTGGTGGAGAAAAATTACGGGAAACGGGTTGCCTAAGTCTGGGCGAATTTGAAGTGAGGTCGCAAGTTCGTGTTTACAGAATTCTACAGCCGCGCGTTTCTGGTCAAGTGATTTAAATTCGGGTTACGCGATCTGCAGAAAATAAAACAACCGTAAGTTACGAATAAATTAACATAAAACGACTGTAAGTTACGTATAAATTAACATACAATTCTGGTAATATTTGCAGATTTCTCCCGGGTGAAGCAACCGGAGTTCTTCGGGTGCTCGAAAATTTATCACTTCGTCCGGCGAAGAGAGGGCAAAACCCCACTATGAAGTGATGCGCGAATGAAAAATAGAATCTATACTGAATCGGTAAAAAGTAAAACACGTGCCGAAAATAAAATTTAAGTAACGAAGTCAAACAAAACCGGGTAATTAATTAAAAAATAAGAACGCTTCGTTACATTATTATTATCTATTATTTTCTAATTTAACTAACTCCAAAAAGCGAACGTTCTACGATCGTACGCTTTACATTCGAACGCTTTGCAATCGAACGATTTCTATTCTGACGCTTTGCAATCTGACGCTTTGCAATCGAACAGTCCATTTATAAACGTCTCAACGAGGTAAAACGCATATCTATGAATTTATTGTGGCTACCGCAACAAGCCGAACAAATCAATGGCTTACTGAAGCTTTTTGTACAACTATATACAGGGTGGTCCAGCTAAGAAGGCCCACTTAAATTACAGCGTTATTAACAAAGTTAGAACAATAAAACTTGCAGGATTTACTCAGCACCTAAAGAGCTCCAAAAACGCTAGTAGTGTTTTGTTTTGCCGCGCACAGTTTTTGCGCAAGCGCACTTGGATCCATAAAAGTGATGATGAAGATGAATTTTTTTTACATATT
>JAWQRP010005826.1:0-10309 GCA_033557875.1 Quadriops clusia
CTCATCTTTAACAAACTCATCTTTAACAAACTCATTTTTAACAAACTCATTTTTAAACAAACTCATTTTTAAACAAACTCATTTTTAAACAAACTCATTTTTAAACAAACTCATTTTTAAATAAACTCATTTTTAAACAAACTCATTTTTAAACAAACTCATTTTTAAACAAACTCATTTTTAAACAAACGCATTTTTAAATAAACTCATTTTTAAACAAACTCATTTTTAAACAAACTCATTTTTAAACAAACTCATTTTTAAACAAACTTATTTTTAAACAAACTCATTTTTAAACAAACTCATTTTTAAACAAACTCATCTTTAACAAACTCATCTTTAACAAACTCATCTTTAACAAACTCATCTTTAACAAACTCATTTTTAACAAACTCGTTTTTAAACAAACTCATTTTTAAACAAACTCATTTTTAAACAAACTTATTTTTAAATTTAAACAAACTTATTTTTAAATTTAAACAAACTTATTTTTAAACAAACTCAGTTTTTAACAAACTTAATTTTTATAACAACTTGTTATTGCAGTTAAAAGACAAAAGCATCGCATCCCTCGTGAAATATTACTACAGTTGGAAAAAGACGAGATCACGCACAAGTCTCATGGACAAGCAAGCCAAGAAGTTGACAGCACCCCGAGAAGATGGCGCTCCCTCCGAGGTTGGATCTGAACCTGGCTCAAACGATGAGTCGGATCACGATGAAAAGGTAAGAATCTCCGCCTTTAATTATTTTAAAGTCCTACTTGCCGTCGACATAGATAGGTCCATGTGCATAAAATTTGAGTATTTAAAAACTTAAAAAGTTCGTATTATTGGATTCCCTTCAGGTACAACGTCATATACATGTGCATGAGTATATACAGTGTTTGGCATGATTTTGGAATTTTTCCATTTAATACACATACTGTATTGTATTTTTGATAACGACTTTTCCATTTCTTGAAGCATTATTTGTTTCACGAAATCGTTTTTATTGTAAAATTTTCTTTTTTTTTCGTAAAATTTTCTTTTTTTTTATAAAAGTTTCTTTGTTTTTTTATAAAATTGTCTTTGTTTTTTTATAAAATTGTCTTTGTTTTTTTGTAAGATTTTCTTTTTTTTATTTCAAATTTTCTTTGATTTTTTGAAAGCATTTTTAGCCAACCAAGTGTTTTTCACTTCAAAAAAAAGTATCGTTCATTTAATATAGTATTTTTCCTAAAGGTGGGTGGTTGCATAGCATGTTACTTGTTCCTTTCGGTTCGCTTCAAAATTCAGTTCCTAAAAATATTATTTTACATCCATATTTTAGTATCCTTCAAAATGCCCATTTAATTCGGCATACTTGCAAACTTTTCCACGTACCGCACGATAAAACTACAATTTTTATTATCAGAGCTATTTTTATGGAACAATTGCATATTGTTGGATTTTATTGCCTATAAATGGTTCTTATGTACTATAGTATTAAGTTACGCTCATTTTAAAGGACTTGTTTGTTCAATGGCTAATGTGTCGATAAAGTTCACACAGATGAACACACATACAGCAGGTTTACATACATACACATTTCTATTTCTTTCAAAACATGTTTGTTTCTTATCCTGATTGTCTACGGACAATAATAATAAGATTGCTGTTACGTTTGCTGTGATCTTACGCTTTGCTCTATGTTGCCTTCAGATTTTGATTAGTATACGTAATAAAGAATCCGTAAAAAAACTCATAGGAGTTATGGAAGAATGCATTAATAAATAGGTGTATGCCTTTTCCTTGCTTTTACTATTTTTCCTATTGTATATTACTAATAAAAATCTTTATAAATCTTATAAGATGAACTCTAGCTTTCGCTTCAAGATATATTTGTTTAGGTTTTAATAAATTTTCATGTGTCAGAAAGCATTGACAATAATTTTGTTTTAAATAAACCTGAGGGGTCTAAGTCCATTGTTTAAAACATTGGCAATAAATTTGTCATAAAATATATGGAGAACATATAATATTTCTAAACTTACAATATTTCTAAACTTACAATATTTTTAAACATACAATATTTATAAACATACAATATTTATAAACATACAATATTTATAAATATACAATATTTTTAAATATACAATATGTCTAAATATTCAATATTTCTAAATATACAATATTTCTAAACGTACAATATTTCTAAACGTACAATATTTCTAAACATACAATATTTCTAAACATATATTTCTGATCATATAATTACAAACCCGTTTGCATACATATTTTTGTAGAAAAAAAAAATCACCTGACAATTGTTTAGACAGAAATCCTACTAAAAATGTGCTAAGGAAGAAGGAGAATAAAAAAAATGAACAAAATTAAGCCAAACATTCGGTACGTTCGTAATTTTCTAAATTGTCTGCTAATACTAACCCAAAATTACAATAAGTTTTGTAATGCTTAATAAGTTAAGGGTGTTAAGGTGCTTAATCTCTGTAGATGTGATTAACTTTTGTGTCTTGTTTGATGCCTCCTTCTTCCACCTTCCTATTGCATAATGCAATAATTTTTCTTTGAAGGCTAGGGACGACAAAGAGGAAATTTCCAAGAACGGAAAACGGTGGAATAATAAGCTCCAGAAAAACGGGACGACTAAGAGGGCCGCCACACCCACCTCTTCCGGTCCATCTTCCGCAAAACGAGAAAAACCCGATGGCGATAGTCCTGAATCGGCCATTATCAGATTATAATATTGCTGTGTACATACTTATTTTAAATCAATTTTCATTTGATTTCTTAGACTGTAATTTTTTATTATATTTATTATAAATGATACTACAAATTAAAGTTTTAAAGATATTTTAAAGGGTGGTTTTATTGCCAAAAGTTTGTTACCTAAATTAACAAAGAAAAATTACTAACAAAATTATGTTTGCAACAGAAAATGTAAAATAAATTCTTTATTCCTTTCGTAATTAAAAATACGTTCTCCATAAGTATTATGATAAATTTATGCAATGCTTTAGACCCCCACATGTTAGTGCAACAAATAAAAATGTAAGCGGGGACTTTTGGTGTTCATCACTGTTTGCGAGTGTGTGTATACCTGTCATTGTATCTTACAGAAGTGGACGATCCACCGAGGCATAAGACGCAAAAGCGGTTCACCGCCCCGACCTGGCCTAGCGTCAGATGAAAATGCTGCTCAGGTAGTGCCAACTGTGCCCAAAACAAACTTACAATGTCATATAAACATTCATGATCATTACACACGATTAAAATTGCCATAATTATATCACCTGCTTGATCCGATTTTATTTTTCTTTATACCAATACTATAAACGAACATAAGCTTAAGCTTGCCATAGTTGAAGCACTGCATGATTTAGCATTTATTTGGATTCAAATTGTTTTTGTCATTTTGGCTTATTAACATACATAGTATCCGAGAGGTTTATTTTAAAAGGTGCGCCTGATTCCGATGCGAAAAATAATTGACTTGTAAATTAGAATATTAGTAGAGAAACAGAAAACTGAAAGCCAAGAGGGTCCGGATCTGTTTTAGGTATTTTTCTTTGTCAGTTGGTTATATAATTGGCTGATGAGGATGTTTTCTGCATTGCTGTTAATTTTGGTATACAGGGTGGTCCAGCTAAGAAGGCCCACCTAAATTACAGCGTTATTAACAAAGATATAATTTCGATAATTTCAGGACTTACTCTACGCATATAGGGCTACAAAAAATCCAAATAAAATTTTGGTCTAACTCTTCTACTTTTCACGCATGCGCACATCAAACTGTAAAAACCATAATCATGATATATTTTTTTTCTAATATTCTTTTTCCGCTGCTCATTCGGCGTACATCGATATAAATATTGTTGCAAAAGATTGACGCATGCGCAAGTGGTGATTACTTATTATACGGGTTTTTGAAACAACTTTGTCGGATTTATTTAATAACTGTGAACAGTGAACTTTTCAAAAATTTATTCAGCACATGGAATAATAAAAAAAATTCCCATAACTTTTTTCTCCAATATACATTCACGGAGTGACAAATTTCAAAGAAATAACCGAACATCTGACTTCATCACTAGGAGAAGAGGAATATTTTTGTAAGGCTCTTCCAGACAATACAATAAAAATGAATGTTAGTACTCCTGAGATTTACCGAAAACTAATTCGACAACTACAAGATGATAAAATAATTTATCATACATACCAAATTAGAAGCGAAAGAGCGTATAGAATAGTTCTGAGAAACATACACCATTCGATACCAAAAGAAGATCTACAAAGGGAAATTGAAAAGCATGGTCACAAGGTTCGCAACATAATGAATATTAGACACCGCCAAACAAAAGAACCTCATTCATTGTTTTTCATTGATTTAGAACCCAAAGAAAATAACAAAACTATATATGATATGAAATACTTGTGCAATATGAAGATTATAGTAGAGGCACCACGGAAAAAACCGTCAATTCCTCAATGTACAAGATGTCAGAACTACGGTCATACAAAAACGTACTAGACGTACTAGACCTTATTATTGTGTTAAATGTGGAGGTGCGCATAATTCAAGTTTGTGTAAAAAAGCTCCAGACACACCAGCTAAATGTGCACTATGTGGAGGAAGTCATCCAGCTAACTATAAAGGATGTGAAATATATAAAAATCTACAAACTGCAAGAGGTAAATACCCAAATATTACAAGGCAAAATGACATGTAAAATAACAATGGAGTTAATATACAAGATAAAAATCATTTTCCGCCCTTAAGAAATTGCCCACCCCAAAATCCTACTCCAGTGAACCAGCAAATGTCCTACTCGCAAGTACTGTTACAAAATCAACAAGCACCTAATATAGCTGAACAACTGAGAGCGTTTTTAAATGAATTCAAATCATTATTTAACCAGTTGATTAATCAAAATAGCATGGTTTTAAACATGCTTAGTACCGTGATAAACAAAATTGCCAATTAATGGATAATCCTCTAAGAATCTTAGTTTGGAACGCCAATGGGTTGCTAAACCATTAACTGGAATTACAAAATTTTCTGCAATTGAACAAAATTGATATAGCTTTAATATCGGAAACACACTTTACGAATAGGACAGTTTTCAAAATACCATACTATAAGGTATACCATGTTCATCATCCTGATAACACAGCACATGGGGGTGCAGCAATTATCATAAAAAGTTCGGTACCTCACCATGAAGATGTGCATTACCAAACAAATAAGATTCAAGCTACTAGTTTACAGGTAGAAATGAAACCACGTTCATTTACTATCACTTCAGTTTACTGCCCTCCGAGGCATGTCATCACTGCTGAAGAATATATTACCTTTTTTCAATCTCAGGGACCAAGATATTTAATAGGTGGTGATTGGAATGCAAAACATACAGACTGGGGAGCGAGGTTAATTACCCCAAAGGGAAGAAATCTTTTACATGCAATACACAGGGAAAACTGCCAATATGTCAGTACCAGAGAACCAACATACTGGCCATCTGACCCTAATAAAATACCTGACCTACTGGATTTCTTTGTTCTCCGTGGTGTAACATCAAATTATATTCAAGCAAAATCAAATTTTGAACTGTCTTCTGACCATTCCCCAGTGATAGCGACCCTAAGTAATTATATAACGGACAAATATAGTATACCAACGCTTTTTACAAAACAAACAAATTGGGATATATTTAGATCATATATAGATGAAAACATAAAGGCAAACTTCTTGAATTAGAAAACCTCGTCACTTTTTGTAACGTTTCTTGCGTTAACAGTTAGAATTAACAGAGCATTATTGTCTGCCTTTGTAAAAGTTTCTAAATCAGTCTTATATTTTTGCTTTTCCGCTTGAGGCGCACAATCTTTAACAGTAACGGGACTTGTCATTTTCCCTTCTAATACCTCCATTGCTCTTTGGACAGCTCTCAGCAAAATACTAACTGGCAAACGTGCAGAATAGGTGACCCGATATTACCATTATAAAATCTATTAGAAATACATTTCTTAACCCATTAAGGACTTAATCTCGGGGAATAAATCATGTTTTTAAACTTATATTTCTATTAAGAACATGTAAATTACATGGGTAATATAAGAAAAATAAAAAATTTCCCACTTAATTTAGTAATGCGCACATAACCTAGATATGTGCACTTAATAGTTTTCACACGTTGATAGTAAGATCTACATAAATAATTGCAGTTTAAACAGTCACTGGTTTAAATTAATTTACCATACATTAGGAAATAACATAAATATAATTGGCAACACCTCTAAATCCCACAATAAGGGAAAACGCGCGAATGTATGCAGTCATTTTGGGTCACCTACTAACTTTATATTTCCATGTTTTCCAATTTTCTTTTCCTTCTAATAGTCCTACTTGAACTTTAGTAAAATCCATCTCTTCTTGGGAACAACGCTTGCTACCATGTTAAAATCTAAATTAGATCTACCCGTTTGACTAGATTTTTACTTGGGAAAAGTTCTATACGACAAAAACATGTTGATATTTACAATAACAAAGATCATCTCATTATAAAACAAAAATTGGCTAGCCCAAAAATTATATTATGCCTCTAAATCCTTGATGTTAACATCCGGAACACACACATCTAACCTTAAATATTTATTGCAAAATGGGGATATATGATTTTACGGCAATTATTATTATACACTCACCCCCACATCAAATAATTAGTTTTCACATTTTTTGGCCAAGAAAATTCTCCAAATATTATCTGCGCATCACGTTCGATAATTTCCTTCTTGTTTACGTTATATTGACGAAGCAAACTTAAAGGATCCGCCATTGTTCAATAGCTAATACCTTGCACTGAAATAACAACTGTCCTTTGCGAAAATATTTTCCAAAAATAAAGCCACAAACTTTCAAAATCTCAACGGAAAAACATAAGGAGAATAGTAAACTGACGTTTCGTGGTGAAGCTACGAAAATGCATAACTTTTCAGTGCTACCAACGACATGCCAACTCAGAAACGCAACTAAGCCCTACCACGATTGACCAATCAAAAGTCAGCTCCGTGTTAAAACTAGCGGTAAATTTTAAATTTCATTTTTAAAAAGTTTTATGCTTCTACTTTTGGGTTCTGGGATGTTAAATTGAAATGAATTGTAAATGTATATATGTTAATATATTTCAGTACAAATTTTATAAAAATTACTATCGAGTACAAAATTGTGTTAGGGTAATACTGCACTTGATGCAGCCTTGGAAGGCCTCCCTAAGTCTTATGTATTTATTTATTGACATTATACCATTGAATATTGAAGAAGTTTTAGAAAACTTTATAAAGCTTACACTCTGGATATGTTTATAATGTTAACACAAATATAAATTAAAGTATGTTATTACACAATTATTATTTTATGAAAAGTACCTACAGATGGGAATTAATGTTACTTTCCGTTTCGGTTATATTTATGGCTGGAATGTGTTGCAATACTATAAACATATCCAAATTTTGAGAACACATGTAAGGTAATTCATTATTTTAAATATTATTGTAACAATTTATTATAAATTCCAAATCTAATAACAATGTTTCTGCTTCATTTTAAGCAGAAACCAAAATTTTGCAGCACGTTGAAAATTTAACAGCAAAAATGACCCCAAAGATCGTCAATATTAACATGTAAACTGGATTTTTGCTTTATTATATATATATAAAAAACAAACACCAACATAAAAATAATATTAATAGATGAGATAAAAAGATCACTAAATAGTATGCCTAGATTTCGATGTAACAAATTTCAGTTTTTAAAAAAATAATAAATAAAGTATCAAACATTTCTCTTTGTTCTAAAGTTAAATAGGACTATTTATAACAATAGTCATAAATATGTACAAACTAGCGTGTAAAAATACACACAGTACATGTTATCAGGAATGTTGCTACAAAGTAAATTCGCAACATAATAACAGCTACTACTGGGTTGAAATTTTCTTGTATACGTTGTACTTCTATTTCATTAACAATCTCTTTACTTAAATTTATTGCAATTCAAAGACTTATTGAAAGAAGATTCCCGTTATTTTGATTCTGTATGGAATGGAGACGAGTTCAAATGTTTTGCTCCTGCACATCGTATTCGTACGAAGAACTTGAGCAACACGCTAAACAATATAGATATAAAAAATGTCAACGACGTGGCTCTGTATAAATTTGCCTTAATATATTATAATAAAAATATCAAAATATAAAATAATTAAAAAATATATTTACAATAAGAACCGTCACGTTCTTAAACTACATTATCACTTATTCACCCTGTGCTTGAAAAGTAACAAAGTATTAACAAAAATAAATAAATAAGAATCCCATTTATACAAGAAAGAACCATATATCACAAAGCGAGAATGCGAATTTCTCTAATCGACATCCAATTGCCAATATTCATACAATTTCCAAACAAACCAATTGTATCCGCAACGAGTTTTCAAGCATAAGGCGACAATAGTTGACGTCACAATACTAAGTACGTAAGTTTCACCTAAAGCTAAGTTATAAGCAATACTGTCTGTAAGTATGAATCCACCACCAAAGCTAATAAGGCACATTTAGTGGTCCCCCCGGAGAAGCTCCATGAGTAGATTGAAACTTGGTCCCTCGCCGTCTTTCGATTTTATCGTTAACATCTCCTTTCCGATCTGAAAAAACAAAATTTCATTACTATTACCAAAATTTAATTACTATTACCAAAATTTAATTACTATTGCTAAAATTTAATTACTATTAGCAAAATTTAATTTTACTATTACTAAAATTTACTACTACGATTTTATTTTTGTGTTATAATACTGCTTTATAATGTGAATGTTAACACTTTACCTGTCCACAGGCGCGTTACTATGTTCATCATGTTTAAAATCTGGTTACTGTTTACACATTACATTTTTTTATCAATTGTCAAAGTAGATGAGTTTACAATAAAGCTTAATTATTTTGTTAAAAAAGTAATTAATATATTCATTTAATTGGCCCTGCATTATAATGGAAGAAGACTATTATGAATACCAAAATGTATGCGATGAGTTCTGAAATGATCTATTAAGACTGGGGATGCAGGACAATGTTACAGTTTTGACTACATAATTTTTAAACGGCAGGGGCGGATCTAGGTGATCATCTTGGAGGGGAGGGGGGGGGCGATTTTAAGTAAGAGACAATGACGTCATCAACTCAGAAAGTGAAGGTTGCTTAAGAAATGCGTCTTCGAAACGTAATGGGGGGGAGGGGCCATCGCCCCGATCACCCCTCCTTAGATCCGCCCCTGAACGGTCTATAACTTGCTATTTTTTGCTTTTATATCTTTGTCCTAGAAAAGATAGAGGACAAGATAAATCTAGTTTCAGTAATTTTTAAGGTCTTAACTTTCAGTAATGCTCCTGATCGCTACATGTTTGCCAATAATCTCTAGACAACGATATAAGTGATGGGTCTAAGGAGGTTTAATAAGGAGGGAGCCTAAAACAGTTTGTAGGTAACTTGCTGTGAAGCCACTTTTTATGCGATTTGAGAGGGGAACAATGTGAATGAGCTGCCGAGTTCAGGCGTCACATGTCGTGTTACTACTCAAAAAACTAAAAAAATCTAGAAACATATATCTTTGAAATCAATTTTGTCCAAATTAAAAGCCAAGCTCAATGTATCGGCTATACCGAGTGGTCCTGAAATATGGGGAATCCCTATAGTTTTTTTGTTTTGAGAGATAAATCAATGAGCTTTGGTTTGACCGGAAGCGACAAGAAATCTCTTATTTAAATAGGGAAACGCAACTTTTTTGTTGATATTCTTAATCTCCATGTTATTCCGGATATAATGATGTCACTTGTCAATTTTGGAATGGGGTTTTCTTATCAATTTTGTTATATCTTTTGTCGTATTCTACATATTACATGATATAATTTACCATGGACTAAATGTGTGTACTCTCTGTTATTAATTTAAAAAAAAAATTATCTTTAGAATGACCGACGATAAATAGAAAACATTGACGATTTCTTCAATCAAAGGAACTGATGCATATTCCATCTCTCTTGTAATAAATTGGCTTAATAGCCAGTCAGAATCAATTCCGGTCACTTTTATAATTGGCTTAATAATTGACGACTGCTCCCTGAGGCATTTCTTCTTCACTAGTTAATGCCCATGAAAAATCACGGGCAGCCATGTACACATATATTTATTACCATGTACACGTATACTTATTTCCATATGCACATGTACATCTGACCATGTACACGTGTACATATTACCATATACACATACATTTTATC
>JAWQRP010005827.1:0-10309 GCA_033557875.1 Quadriops clusia
AGCGACCGCAGTTAGCGACTTTATCGCTAATTTATCAACTTTGTTGAGATACGTGATACGGATTCCAGCGACTTGTCGCTAACACGACGAATGTCACTAATTTAGCGACAAACCAGGAGTTGGCGACATCGCTAGCTGTGGTAAAAAGATACGTAATACGGCCGATTATGTTTGTACATAAATCTGCATGTTATAGAAAAAAAATTGCATAAACAAATTAAGACCAAATAGTAAGCGGCTTAAGGTGTGCTGTCAATTATTACGTCAAAGTCTTTTGAAAATGTCCAGTGCAAGAACATGGGCAAAAATTTTTCTCTTGATAATCCTCTGCACATACTTTTCTTTGGGAACCCTCCCAGAGGAAGATTATGCACGCGATTATCTCACTTATTTGAACAAGAAAATGGCAGATTTGACCAACAAGTACTACATGGCCGAGTGGGACTATTCGTCAAACCTCACTGATGCCAATCTGAGGAAATATTTGGCAGCCTCGGAAAAGCTCTCGAAGGAATCCAAGGAAGAGTACGTCCAGCTAAAGAAGTTCAGTTGGAACCAGTACAAAGATGGCAATCTCAAGAGACAGTTCCAGCTGTTTAGCGCACTCGGCGAATTGGTTCTTCCTGATGAAAAGCACAAGAGATTAACAGAGATAATAAGTCACATGCAGGAAGTGTACGCCAAAGCCAAGTTTTGCTCATTCAACGATTCTTCGAAGTGCGATTTGCAGCTAGAGCCGGATTTTACTGAAATCATGGCGTCTTCGAGGGACCCCGAGGAACTGGAATATATCTGGTTGAATTGGAGGAAGGCTGTTGGATTGAATTTGAAAGATGAATACACTGAGTATGTTCAGTTGATGAATGAAGCGGCGAGGTTAAATGGGTTTAAGGATGCTTCTGAGATGGTTTTGAGTGTCTACGAATTTCCGAATATCAAAAGCGAAATTTTTCGGTTGTGGAAACAAGTGAAGCCGGCGTATCTTCAGTTGCACGCCTACGTCCGTCAAAAACTGAGGCAATACTATGGGAAAATCGTTCAAGAAAACGGTCCAATTCCTGCTCATTTATTGGGAAACATGTGGTCTCAGTCTTGGGAATTTATAGCTAATATCACTTTGCCTTATCCTAATCGTATGGAAGCTGATATCACGTGCGAGCTTAGAAGAAGTCACTTCACACCCCATTCAATTTTTAAGACAGCGGAGGATTTCTTCTTATCCATTAACCTTACGGCTATGCCCCAGAGTTTTTGGGAAAAATCGATTTTAGAGAAACCGAAAGACAGGGAAATTGTTTGCCATGCTTCTGCTTGGGATTTCGCCGATGGGAAGGATTACAGGATTAGGCAATGCACTAGGATAGAGCAGGAGTCTTTTGTAACAGCACATCATGAAATGGGACATGTTGAGTACTACTTGCAGTATAGGGATTTACCCCCGATTTTCCAAGCAGGCGCCAATCCAGCTTTCCATGAAGCTGTTGGCGATACCGTCGCCTTATCCGTGACAACCCTGAAACATTACAGGAAATTAGGACTGCAGCGTCCTTATTATCCTGAACGTCACGAAGATATTATAAATCATTTATTCCTGAACGCTTTGTCAAAAATTTCTTTTATGCCATTTGGTTATCTGGTGGATCTCTGGAGGTGGGAAGTTTTTGCAGGGGTGACGAAACCAGATAATTACAATTGTAGGTGGTGGCAACTCAGCAACGATTTCCAGGGTATTGAACCGCCGAAAGACAGGTCTGAAAACCATTTTGATGCAGCGTCTAAGTACCATGTAATCGCGAATTATGACTACATTGCGTACTTTATGAGCCACATTTTGCAGTACCAATTCCATAAGGTCTTATGCATTGAGGACGGTTTGTACGATCCAAAGAAGCCAACGAGACCTTTACACGAGTGTGATATATACGGTAGCATAAAGGCGGGAAATTTGTTGAAGAAGATGTTAAAGATGGGGAGTTCGAAACCCTGGCCCGAGGCTTTATGCGTTTTGACTGGATGCAAAGAGATGGATGCCGGGCCGCTGTTGGAATACTTCAGCCCATTGTTAGATTGGCTCCACGCGGAAAACAAGAAGAATCGCAATTTTATCGGGTGGACACCTTCGCATAAAATTTGTAAAAAGAACTAAATTGATTAAGCATGCAGTAAAGGCTATTAGAGTTGATTACTATTAACCTTTAATCCGATCAAAGAACAGTTAATTGCTTGTTTTAGTGAGTTGCTTTCCTACATGGGTGGCCACCATCATTAATTACCGCTAATCACTCTTCTTTCGAGCCTTCTAAGCGAATTGCTAGCCCACGCCATAAAAAATTAAAGTTGGGGGAATGCTAATGCCTTTATAATAATCGCCAGTCAGTGGAAAATAGGCTTAAATGGAACCAAGAGATTTTGTAACGTTTTCGTGTAGTTTGTATTTTCGGTGACTAATTTAACAAAGTATTTTTCTTTTTCGGGCTTTCTTAACGACTCATTATAAAGGCTCGATTTATTAACTGCATAAATCAGTTTAATGAAAATCCTCTTCATTGCCAGAGGAGAATAATAAGGCCCGTAACATGAGTGCGATATTTTGCATTGTGCAATCCTTTCGGGCACGGCTGTCGAGTGTGGAGTTTGAAATGCGAGTTTTGTCGATGTTTTAAGGAACAAGAGGCAACGTGTGTGGCACGAGACATAACCGGGACTGAGACACTAAACGAGCTTTGAGTTCGAACAGCTGGCTCAATGCTCCAAGACCTCCCGCTTGGCATATTACTATTCCCCTCGCGATATCAGCTTCTTCAATCGCCCCCCACCCGAGACACGGCCTCCTACTCGCATTCGCGGCATGAATGAATGAGTTCTATCTTTAATTAAATTACGCAAGGGCATATGTTGTGTGTATGAGTCAAGTTGATTGTCCGGTCTGCATGCTTCCCCTCCATATGGAGTCCCCTGACTCGCAGACTTTCCTGGAATCGCAAAAACTGGCGCATTTGATGCTGACCGACAGAACACTCGTCTTTAACATCTTCCTTGTGCAGAATAATTGCCATTTCGTAAAACTTCCTTTAAATACCTTCGCAAACTTTTTACGTAAATGCATATGGATATAGCAGAAATTAAATTTTAAGATTGGTGCCATATATCCGCAATTAATGGCACTATATCTTAGCAATTAAATATGCCATGTGTTGATTGCCATTATCTTTAGAAAGGTACATATCTCGTTTTTCCAACGCACGGAAGTATATGTAAAGAGGTTGACAAATGACAAAGTTATGAAGACTCTTCCTAGCCGAATTTTAAATGGATGTTTAAATTTTATCATCAAACAAAGAACGGTTATTCATTTCAACGCGAAATGTCATACATGTGCATTAGGCACATTCTGGTTAAGGTAGGAAGTGAGTGCATGGCGATGTTTGTTTAAGACGATAAAATGATTTTGTACGTAATTAACGATTTTTAGATGGTAGACAATCTCTAGATGACGAACATACGGTAACGGCAATTTAAATTCGAAAACCAGAAACGATCGAAAAAGTACGTACGTGTTTTTGCTGCAAATGACAACAAAACTTCGCTGAATATTCCCTTGACATTGTTACAACCGGGAGAAATGATCCAAACTTCCTGAAATCAATTGTAACGGCTGAAAAAAATGATATTTTCTAGGAAAAAAGAATGAAACTGCAGAATGGAAGTCGAAAAATTCACCCCGAGCTTAAAAAAGGGAATTATCCAAGCAGAACTCGTTTCATCTGGTCAAACAGTTACTAGTGCTTTTTATCTCGAAGTTTGGAAACGTTTCATGGCGAGAATTCGCCGTATCCGTCTAGAACATGGAGATCTTAAAATTGTTTATGTGATAGAGACAATCAAAAGTAAGAATTTGAGAAATAAAGAATCTGAGTGTGTTTAAGATGAGATTTTTGTCTGTATGACATAATATTATGAGATACGAGTGATTTACATGTGAGTTTTAAATGTAGATACTTATGTAATAATAATAGATATTTATACACCAAGGGAGTTAGACAATGTATTGCTCCCGAGAATTTTGGTTAATGGTTAAAAATTCGAGGAAGTAATACATGTCTAACTCCCGAGTGTGTATACAAAAATTTTCTCTCGAGCGTTAATAATTATTATGCAAAAAATAAAATAATTGTCTAACCGAATCGTCATGTTTGACAGTTGAAGTTATGTATTTTTATCCTGGTAGTGTTGTATCTATGCGACTGACGTTAAATTGACCACTTTATGCGGTTTTCTAAAGAAATTGGTAGCACAGACAAGCGAGAGTAAAGTATCAAAAACGCCCAAGGGAATAAAGTAGATTACTCATTTTGCCGCTTATGTACTTCTTGTGGCAAATGGCGCCACTATCAACCGGGAAATACTACCTCATAGGTGAATAGGGAGTAATGTTCGGTATTATAGATTTGGTTCAGGAAAAATTTAGGTATGTAAAGTGCGTATTACACCCGCTCGGGAGAAAATATATTACACACAAAAAAATGTTTTTAAAAGAATATACTTATTTCACAGATAAATAATATAATGCAACTATTGACCGCGCGCCTCCACCAATTGTGCCGGCATTGCAGTTATTCCAGCGCACACGTCTTGAGCCGGAGCATTGTTGTCGCTCACTGTGGGGACATGTTTGGCAAACGTGTCGCAATAATTTCGATAAAAGGCAGACATTTGAAGGCACAAATAACGCGACCGTTAGGAAGATTCAGAGCGGAGCGCATTTAGATTCTAATCTCCGGCTCAAATAGTGTTCAGATGGGGCATTATAAATTTTAACGCATTATTGCACGGCATGTCGGATTAAAGATCGGCATTATGTTAAGAGAGGCATGCGGCTGCATTCTCTGCAACCTGAAAAGCCCCGCTGGTGCCCCATTGTTGAGGCACGACGTAAATTCATCTGGTCGCAGACAATCATCTTGATGAATCTCTCATCAAGGATTACTCAGGGCTCGGATGCTATCTCCGGGGATTTAGTTACCTACATACAATGCATCTAATAAATGTATATCATTGTTAATAATTTATTGTTAATTAACCAAGCTGGAATTGAAGGCGGAAATTTTGTTAAACTTTATTTCGCTTATGCGTCGGGAAGGTTGTGATTCAGAGGCAGTAAAAAATGCTGAAACTACAGAATGTGATATTCCACCCTAGGGAGTATTGAATTATTGATGCAAGCATAAATTTATAAAAGAAATTCCTATTGTACGCCCCGTAAACCTGGACCGTATTGCTTCAGGAGTGAAAAACGAAATCCAAAGCTGACAGTCTGATATGTGCTTTAGAGGAAACTCTGAGGAAACTTTCCCGATGTATGATTCCAGGGAAATCAATAAAATTCGGCATGAAATCAGAAACTGCTACAAAGCGGTTTATTCTTTTTCGCAAACATTCGGCAAGTATTGATTTATAGTGCCGTTCAAATAAGCAAAAACTTTTGCTGCTTTAAACGTTTTTTAGGGCAGCTCTTGTTAATGCAGCAAACAAAGTTAACTTGTTAAATAGCAGCCGCAACAATTATATTTTAATTTTTAATTAAATTGCCCGGGGAGTCGTTTCTCTTTCACTTTTTTCCCTGTGTATGTATATTACTGTTCGTTATCAACAGTCGGTTTCCTGCGTTTTTCGCTTTCGTGGTTTACAAAAATAGAAAGGAGGAATACAGCAGTGCAGGAAGTCATACAGGGGACATTATGGCCGAATGGGGGCCCGTGACAAATTCAATTACCGCTCTGAATCGAACGAGATTTTTTTGTGGGCTCGCCCGAAAAAATTCAATCAAAACGAACCGCAGTGCACGAGGATCCTTCTCAAAATCACTTTTCATATACATTTTCATGATTAATTGGTTTTCAATCACTCCATGCGTGGAACAGCGGAAACCGCGATCTATTCTCTTGATGAATTTTTGCTTTCGGCAACATCAGTTTACGTATTTCATGTTTCGTTTTTAGTCCGCAATTTTCGTACCTACATACCCACTACATGTCTGCACGATAATTAAATAGGATATCAGCTCGCTTTTATTATTTTATTCTGGCCACAATATTATATCGAGAGCTCGTAAATTAAAGTAGAACCTAATATAGCACTCCAGCGGCCACAAAAAAACCTCCACCGTAATCAATGTGATGGGGGTGCCATGCAGTGGATTGTAATATATAAAGGCTACATTATGATAGTTGGTTAATGACTCTGCCCAGCAGAGTATCCGTAATATTATTTTAATGGCCCCAGCAGCATGCTAGATCCGAAATAAGATACAATGTACACAATGGGGAACTTTTAAATTATTATTATTAAATTCGCCGTTCTCGCTCCTAGCCCGTTTCAGTGATAAAGCACAATTGATATATTACGCACTCATTATCTGAAATTATTTCGACTCACTTACCGTACACTCGCGTTTTTCCGTTGGCGCAATTGCCTTATCTCTTCATCGGGGCTATTTGTTTTTCTTTATTGCTCCATTGTTTTGAAGCTCGCAAGAGCACAGGTGGGCACAGATAGATGTTCTTTTAAACTTGTTATGTAACTTTAACGGAAATTTGTTCTAGATTTTTTTTGCAATATTGCAGTCTCATTGATTTCCTCATTGAGCGATTGTAGCTTTGTTTGAATGCTATTGAGCTCACCTAAAATAAGCGAATCTTCCTCAAAAATCGCAATCGCTAATTAGGTAATGAAATCAATAATAATAATATATTATATTATATATTATTATATAAGTACCTATGATTGATTATCGTGTAGCGATAATATTAGTTCCAGTGCTCAGTAGTCAATTTCAAATGATTCGTTACGTATTCGTGGACTTATAGCTTACGTTAACATTTTTACTCGTGACATTGCTATTAGAGCGGAATAGCCCGTGAAACTAAATGCAATCCGTAATTATGAAAAGCGGCCACACCCCCTGGCCCGTTACAAACGCTCCCCGTCGCAGTATAAAATTTACAATTAGTTCCACATTCAGATTCTACTGCAGTGCAGCTGTTCCCTATGGAATTTAGTGTTTCGTTAGCGTCTATATTCTGGCAGCCACTAGTTAGCTTTATCGGCCGTATCAATCATTTTAACTGTCAAAATACGGCTGTTTATTTGATCATTCATTATCGTCTTTCTGCGTTATTCCTCTATGCTAATGTATTTCGACCATTTATAACCCGAAGTCTGTCTGAAAGCACTCGAGGCTGCTGGGCCGCTACCGGGATGACAAAAGATGCGGATGGATAGAATGTACAACATTTCTTGCCGGCTGATGGCTGGCCGTAATCATTCCAGAACAATGGAGGCCTCGTAAATCAAAATTCCTGCTAGCAGGGACGAAATGGAACATTTTTGAGCCAAATTGTAATTCGTTGGCCTCGTCGGTCCTCGCGACCAACGGCTAGGTGGGAAATAGTGCTACCGTTCGCTCTTCTAGTGGTTACAACAGCGATAACATCTTCCAATTATCACATAATTAAATTAGCATATTTTATTCGCTGTAAACTGCGAACAATAAATTCTAATTAACATTGCGAGTCACGAGATATAGGAGAGATTACAACAGTAATACTCATTGTTTTTATTGCAGACTTTTATTAGAATCTTATATCTACAGATAGGACTTATGCAGGGTGAAGCATTTAAGCTATTAATTAGAAATCTCGTACAAACGAAGCATTTTAGAGAAAAATGACTTTAAAACTTTGTGTTTAAACTAGCCCCATAAGAACAAATCGGGTGATGTAAAATATTGAGCTGGTTTTAGAAATTCCTGTATTTGCTTCTAATTCCGGATTACTTAAGTGAATATCATAATATACTATAGAGATAACATGTCAATTTCTTGATCTTCGTTGGTTGCAGTACTTTTGCTATTCCGTTTTTTCTGCTTTCATTTCAAACGTGATAAAGCGACATTACGAAATTCTTTTATCAAGAAATCATTCAGCATATTGTTGTACATTTCTCTCAATTTTCCCATAAAAGAGGACCATTTCGACTCTTTCCTGCTGTAAAGTTTATATAGCTGTTTTTGAAATAAATATGAAATTATGCTCCAATATAAAATATGTTTTATACGAAAGTTTAGTATGTTTTCTCCAATAATAAAAGCGAGTTTTGATTTCCTCTTTTCAATAATAGTTATTTATACACCGAGGGAGTTAGACAGTGTATTATTTCCGAGAATTTAAATTATGCCCGAGACGAGCGTAGCGAGTCGAGAGCATTATAAATTCGAGGGAATAATACTGTCTAACTCCTGAGTGTGTATACAAAACTTTTCTACTGAGCGTTAATAATTATTTTGTAGAAGAAAAAATAAAAAGTTTTCCTTTTTATCTAGTTGCATAGTTATTTTAGATTTTTCATATTGGTATGGCCATTTAACATTGTATAAGGCAAAATGTCATACAAATTTGACACTTCAGTTGAGGTTATGTTTCCAACGGCTGTACCTATGCGACTGACGTTAGTTCTTAATTTTACCACCTTATGCAATTTTCTAAAGAAATTGGCAGCACAGTCGAGCGGGAGTAATATATTTAAAACTCCCGGAGGGAATAAAGTAGATTAGTAATTTTGCCGCTTATGTTTTAATAGGCAAATGGCGCCACCATCAAGCGGGAAATAATAACTCATAGGTGTCTAGGTAATAATGTACGATATTACAGTTTAGTAAAAAAAAGTAAATATTTATTGAATAATTAAAAATTTAACTTTAAAATTCATAATACTTCATAGTCAAATTCTGGTCTAAATGTTTCCTCTGTCGATTCAAAAAGTTAGGTTAGGATAGCGCTTTAAAGAAAACAATAACAATACCAAAACACCAGTACAAGTATACATCCAGTTATTACAGATGTAAAAAAAAGAGGAATGGAAATTCAATAAAAATTATTAAGATACATTGAGGGTATATGTAATACAAGTTAATGCAGTATCATAGATGATCAGAACAATGAGATAGACGAAAGCGGAGAGGAATAGAAATATTCTTCCAGGTTAAATTCTAGGTTATCATTAATTAATAAGTGGTCACAAAATCACAAAGTATCTGTAATGGATACTACCAGTTATTGTATTTACATTAAATTCTATCACGTATAGGCAACCAACTAATTGGAAATTTGATGTTATAAAGATGTACCGCCTTCTGCTAAAGATGCCACAAATGCACAGTACAAATGTTTTGGCGAAAGCTAGGTATACTGTTTAGAAGATTGAAAGTAAAAATTAGAACCATTTTACAATTTGTTTCATTATGATTTGTTTTATTATGATATGATACACTTATAATTTGAGGTTATGTTTATCCTCCTATAAAGGCAATTCAACCAATAGGTCGAAAGTGAAGGTATTTTAGACTTTGTGGTCAATTCGTTAGGTCTCGCCATATTCATATACCCGTAATTTGAGCATTCATGTCCACCATTTTGTACTTGGGTAGTTTGATGCTTAATATTTAATTAATTAATTAATTAATTAATTAATTTTTAAGGTTCCGAATAAGATGACAATAAATTAAACTTAGACACATTAACAAATAACCCATCCACTATTCAGAGGTAGACGTTAACTGCTTGTCCCTTCGAATAATAGGAATGGTTGCGGTGAAAAAGACATGATCGTATTAATTTGTTTAAAATATGCGCATATATATGGATGAGGCACAAGTATAGAAAGATTATCACATACGTGCAATTTACACAGATGCAATTAATTTTGATTTTTAGATACAATATAATAAGTATTAAAAATAAATAAATAAATTAATAAATATTAAAAAACTGTACAAGTGAATGTACGATAAAAATTTGACTAACTTAAGTGTAACTCTTAAAATTGTTAACAAGAAAACTTAAATTTAAAGATTTATATTTAACAATTGCTGATTATTGTAGTTCTTTTTTCAAGTGTAAATCTAGTATTAGTGCACAGACAAACAGACTGCTCTTCCAATGCATTTGGTTAGAAATATCGCGGGTTGCATATACTGAAGGGTAAAAACGCTGAAAATTGAGATGAAAAATAAATGAAGTACGATAGAGTACAAGAAGGAACGCATCGCGCCTGTCCAAAATTACGATATCTGTCGAAATAGTCGTGAGAAATTCAAGGTCAGCTCGGTACAGATGTTTTATGTTTACTTCTCTAGGAAGTTTGTGTTTATGCGTTCTTTACAAATATATTAAATATCGTTTATACCTACTTGGGCGAGGAGGTTGTTTTTCGCAGACGGATCAATTCAATTTCATTTAGGAAGCAGCCACAA
>JAWQRP010005828.1:0-10308 GCA_033557875.1 Quadriops clusia
TTACATTTAAAGCGATGCATTAGAAGAGTTCCGCTTCAAGGCAGGGTCCTTTGCGGGTGAGATACGTACGTAAGGGGGGTACTGTTTACATTTGTAAAAATCAGCTGAGCTAGCTGCCACTTAAATATTTTTTTTGTGAATTTTTATTATAATGATCCAAACTCCATTCAACAAGTGCTGCATTATTAGCAATTAACAGAGACCTTTTAGGGCATGTATGATAAATAGTCCGTGCTCCATGATTTGAAGGAATGATAGATAAAATAAAAATTTCAAACAGTACTTTATCGGTCAAGATCCTTCTTTACGTATCGCTTCATTAGGTATACTGTCATATAGATATTGAGATTAATACATAATTATAATACCAACTTACTATGATCTGACTTTAATAAATAGTTTGTGATTCAAGCAATATGACTTTAAGTAGAGTTAATATGCGATGTCAAATGATTGATTGACGAAAGAAGTGTACAATGACTTGCTGTTTGCGTAATGTGCGGCGCTACGGTCGCTGTCAAGTTTAACACAGAACCGTAATCAATAAATATTTGTAAGCCCTTTCTGAAGAATAAAATTGCTTGGACAAATTATTTATCTGGAATATTACAATGAAATATTATCCCAAAATTGCTTTCTGTATTCACCCATTGAAAAATAGAGCTACTACTCGCCCATTTGACAACCCATATAAAAGCTTACTTTATAAATAGCATTTAACACCATTTATCAAACCTCAATTTTCCAAGAAATTTAATGAAGGAAAAACTTCTCTTTTCCAAACTAATAAATTTCGAATATGTAACTGCCGATTGTGTACTTACATAGCTTTGAGCTTCAGTATTACTATAATCCGACTCTGTGCTTCCTTACTAATCGTGTAGAGATAATATCTACCTAATATATATAAGCATCAAAGTCGCAATATAATCGGCGTGTGTGAGCGCTTAAATCCACATGAGCAATTAAAATTTTTTTATCATTTAGACGGAGTCATGCTGTTTGACCCGAGCCGAAGATCAAATTTATTCTTATGGAAAAGGCAAAGAATGCTTCTCCTCCACAATGCCACCACGTCGCACAAATTTACGTGGCTATCTCCAATCAGACGCATTGGATCTGTAGAACCTAATTTTGAATGTTATCTGAAATCTTAACGTGTATTTCTTAACATCTCATATTAACTTTGATTGAAGCATGACATATGAGTTGTAAGTTATCGATAAGTATTCGTATGGACTTTTCTACATGCATTCATATTAATGTACTTGAAATTTATCTTCTTCTATGACACGACCAATTTAAAATGTTTTTGTACGCTTGGTATCGGTTAGCATTAATGACAAATTTTATCACATAGCAGGACATATTATAATTTATGAAAGATCCTATTAACTTGCTCCCGTTTGTAATTGTAATTAAGAAAAAATTAATTTAAATAACATTTACAAACATGCCATTCGCTTCTAATTAATTCTATTACTTAAGCATTAACATCAAATGAAAGAGCAATTTTTCTTGTTTGTTATTCCAATTTGAATATGTGTAGTGAATAATAATTAATAATCAGTCAAATTGTTTCTATAAATAGAATGCACATTGTAACGGATAGAACCTACATTACACCTTTGTAAAATAATATTTTGAATTCAGTTTCCCTTGTTTTAGTGTCGAATCCAATTAAGAAATGGATCAGCGATTTTATCTCCGATCGAATTGGAATTTTGTTCATCTGAATAAAATTGACTTCACTTATGAAGGCATTTGATGGTGTCTGCGGGCATGAATTTTTCACAGAGAAGGGCAGACGAAAATTCTCTTATCTGCGTTCATTAAAATATTTATTACATTTATTTATTACCGGTGTGATAATGTTATTTACCATGTACCATGTTGAAATTATTTAATTTATAAAAAATAACTATAATTTTATACAATCATATTTCTACTTTTGATTATATAGGTACTTATAGAATTTAAAGTGCGTCTCCGCCAATTGTGCTAGTTTTGAACCTGAATCTGAATTCGCAGGAATTCAAGATGTTAATAAACCTGAAGCAAAAAGTTCTTGGTAAAGAATGTTAAAACTTCGACTCGATTGTCCAAAGAAGACGAGAAGGAAATAAGATCGTTAAATATTATTTAAGCAAAAACCAGTTAAACTGTCACATAAGTTCATGTCTTAATTCACGGATAGCATCGAAGGGTTTTTGTTCCGCGACGCGGCAAAAACCGAATCGTTTTCCTCAAGTCGGTGGACTTTGATCAAGACCCGGTGAAATGACATGCGCACGAGTTCTATTGACTTAAGTGGAGGTCTCCCATTTGGAGATCGAAACTTTTTGTATCACGGCTTCCAAATAAGTATAAAAATGTTCATGTTATTTGCAGGCTATGATCCGACCGAGCAATTTCTTAGTCTCATTTAATGTTGCTAACCATTCAAAAAGTTCCCCTACAATTCAAGTGTGATTTAATTAGTCCCTAACAATACCTTTAAACACACTTATTTAAATTCGAAATAAACATATTTTAGAATTATTTTCACTTTCATGATTAGATATCAGCCTGTGGTTACTTTCGAAAGTACTTTTATTTGTTAAAGCTTTATATATTAATATTTAATGAGATTAATTAAGTATACTTATTAAGCTAAGGAATTGTTTAACTGACATTGAATCAATTTAATCCTCTGTTTGTATCACGTCAAAGACGCGAGGCTTGGTAATATATTTGACTTATGACTCAACAAAAATTCTGTATGAACTATCCTGATGGGTTTCTACCTGACTGAAAACTTCAAAATATAATTTTAATACTTTTATCTTAAAAAATCGGCAAGTCAGGCCTCTTTATCCTACTTTGTCAAACTATTTAATGAGTTTTAATCGAAACCTGTAGAGGTAAGCAAAAACTCCGAAACTGTGATTCAGCTGTTTTAGGGTCATTAATATTAAGGATCTTCTTATATACATACAATCTAGGAAACTGAACCCTTCCTGTATTTATTGAATTTCTCAAACTATCGATAAAATACAAAATTAATTACATCTTAATAAACATTCAGCTTGAGAAAATTTGCAGGTATTATTAATAAAGTGTCGGTATTGATTCTGGAATAAATGTAGCATGTAATAAAGGGTAATTAAAAGGAGAACCCGAGTAAAATTATCTAAGGAGATGTCGTAGGCTTTTTTGCCGCGTACAAAAGAAATTTTAATTAAAATGATCACTTAGCGAATGAAAGTGATCCAATATTTCACAATGACAAACTGCAGTTAAATCTAGCAATTTCTCTAGTCCTAAGACGCTGAAATTGTTCGCATTAGCCGCTTCAATTGCGAAGTTTAAAAACGGAAACAATTTCAGCATCCCCTAAACATAGCTTCCGTCAACTCTCCTTTGTTGTAGATGTAATTATTCTATCGTTTTTAACGTGCCTTTTGCTTTAGCATTACTTTAGAGCAGGCCTTAACTGGCTGCTTTCTTGAGCAAAGACCTGTGCCTTATTTTTATACTATGTTACTGGGAATAAAAAGAATTTTAGTTCAATATTAAAAGCAAAGTTTATACGGCAGGATATAAAAGTCCAGTCAAGCGATAAAGTTTAACACGCAAAAGTCAATCGTTTTATGTAAAATCCTTTTATTATCTGCAATACTTGTCGCGACCGATGACCAAAAGCGTTCATTATAATAAATTCTCCTTTAGAAATTCAGTCAAGTGCTAAAGTTTAACACCTTTGGTTTCTCGTTAGCGCTCAAAATTAGTTACGGGTAATAGGCGTGACAAGTTCGGCGGTTCCTTTTTGAAGGCGGCGAATGTGCTGTCCCTTAAATATAGAGTATCAGATTTAACACCCTCCACACAGAAACAGTAAAAACGAAAATAGACGTCTATGCAATCACTAAACTGCATACCATTTGCCGGCATAACAAATTTATTGAGGGGTTTCCGGTCTTCGGTTCTAAGAATACTGCAATTGGAAACATTCACGAATTTATACACATAACATTTAAAATTATGTACAATGTTAAAAGCGAATTGTTAAAAAATGTTAGGTATTTAATTCTGCATTATTTAAAAAATCTACATGTATTCTCTTTTTTAGAGTATCAGTGCAGTAACCGAGAAATTTATCTACTAGGGTAAGAATAAATTCTTCTTACATAATTTTCCTCTAGAGAGCGAAGGAGTTGTAAATCATAACTATGGAGTATAATGTAATGTCATAATCGAATTAAATGTCCTAACTTTTATTAACGTTTTCTATCTCGAAGATAGTTTAAATCGTTTTGGGCAATTAATGTGAAAAAAGATCGTGTAATTTTGCGAATAAATCACATCTTGAATTTTTTTAACTTCTTGAATCACTTAGACAGAAAGAATTATATGTTTGAAATTTCAACTTGTAATTATGTTGGATTAAAATTACTTTGTTGACATTACAAAGGCACGGGTTAAATAAATATTAAATTAGGTAACTTTTCCAAACATAATAACCGTATAAAGTCATTAAGATCAAAAAGAATAATACAAAATTCATGGCAGTAAACAGAAAAGCACTTAAAGAGATAAGATTTCACCTAGACTGAGACGGGGTAGGGTAACTTTGAAATTAATTTAACTTACCATTCCGTGAGGGATGTTGAAATATGCTAGGGTGCGAATATGAGTTATGATTTGCGGTTCTTTTATGCGCTTTTTGCCAGGGGGTATCCGCCTGCCTTGTCTGCTGAAGCAGGAGAAGAGCCTCGACCGCGTCGCCGCTATCTTAAAAGATCAAATTCTTACACGGATTGAAATTTTTAATCTTGATTGTAAAAACGTCCGAAAACAACGGACAAGGTAAAAACTCTTCCACTCAAGAGTAGCAGCTGGGCGGAAAAAATTCATTCATGCTTTTACCCTATCTTGATTCATCGAGAGTAATTTTTACAAGAACAATTTTTCATAGTAGAATCGTTCTGACCTGCCGACCCTTTTCTTAAACGGATGCTTTTATAGTTGAAGCCGCAGAGTATTGTTGTTGTTGATGGTCTTGACAATGGATTCAAAGATAACAAATTCGAACTTCAAACCCTTTCGGGCGTACTAAGTTTCTCATTAAATTATGGAAATTAGTTGGCCTTTTTATAAGCTACTTTGCCGATTTCCACATCTATTGAATAAAAATTTTAAGCTTTCAAAATCAGTTGCTCGTGAAAGCATTCAGATTGTCATGTTTATCCTGCTTTGTTTACACACAATATAAAAATAATACATAAAATTGTAGAGAATGATGTACAGATGCGTTACGTTAGCGAGGGCATTATGACATATTATAATTCGCAATTATTCCTTTATACAAGTGCACGAATTGCGTACGTCCAACACAAAAGGATATATTACAACGTCCATTGAGTGCTCTAGATAAGAAGTGAATGCTTGAATACCCTACTTTCGTGCAATCATGCAATGTAAGTTTACACATAATCTAGTTCTTGCTATTCAAAATACCTAGCGCACATAATTTTGAAAAGCCATTTGCATATTTATAAAATGTTTCATTGAAATTTATATTAGCGTTTTCTTCGATCTGATGATCTCTATTGTTTTCGGTTCACTTTGCAAATGAAGTAACTGTATACTTAACGCTATTGCATCTATTGTATTCAGTTTGCGCCTTATTTTAAAGTCTTATTTTCGCAGCATTATCTTTATTGTATACTTACTAAAATATTTTGCCTGCACAAGTAGTGCAAATTGCAGTAAATAAAATTTAAATATATTTAAGAAGGTAGAGAATATTGTACCTATATACAAGTTTTAACAAAACTTCAGATTTTATTTACCAATATTCTTGGACGAACGCAGTAAAGACAATCTTTAACTTTAATTTGCCGCTTTTCTCGTTAAATAGCATTGTTAGTACCGTTAAATTGCCCTATAGTTGTAAAATACAAAAGATATTCCCGGTCAACGCGTGTATTGAGAATTCCTCAGCACTTCACGGCGTTGTTCGGTATCGCCGTCTTTTATCGTCGCATTCCCTGCTGTAATAGTTGTCTTTATCACTTGGTTTCATGGATATCTTCCTCCATATCTGCCTCTTCCTTACGCGAGGTTACTCTTATCTTTCCCTAACCATCGCGTATCGATGGTCTCATGATAAAGTCCTTTGAAGTTAAAAGGAATTGAAATTAATTAAGACCCTTGATGAAAGATACTTTTCAGAATAACATTTACAGTAAATAAGCCTTTCAAGGTAAGTTATATTTTTATAAGTAATTTAAAAGAGGAAGATTTGAAATTGAAAGCAGTATCAACACAAATATAAACGTGAATCGAAGCAAATAGCATATAGAACAAACTTACGGCAGAGCCATGTGTAAACAATGCCCGTAAATGTTATTTTAGTTAACTGAATGGCTTTTTTTCGATCCCTGATCGTAATAGTAATTGTAGAACTTACCGAAATAAAAGTAAATGGTCTATACTTCCAGATAATGGCCTGGATTAAATTAGGTCGATCGTACTCCTGCTCGAAAAAATATATTAGGCCATCTGTTTTTATTTTATTTTAGACTGTTTGAAGCAGTCACTCCCGGCGTGCTCGTATACATTTATAAGTTCTTCCGGGATGGCATTTTCTTAATGTAGTTAATATTTTACGACTTCTTCCTCCCCGGCAGAGAATTAAGTAATCCCGTTTGAAACAATTTGTCGGACGTAAACCTAGATTTTCAAGGACGTAAAGATATAAACCCTATTCGCGAAAATGAGAAGCAGTAGCCATTTTTCTACACCCATTAAGTTAATGCGATTCTTTTTATTAAAATAGCTTCGAGTTGCATCCTGTATTCTCCTTTGGTACGCAGTATGAATTAAAATATAAATAGTCACTCACTTGGTGGCCAAGTCATTTATATAAGTAGCACTTAAACAGCCTGTACACATATTTTGTTTTGCGTATTCTTATCCTCCATAAATCTGTTATCGAGCGACCATTCATATCGCACAACAAGTAAAAGAACATGAAAAACTACCCGGCAGTGGCACAAGTAGTCGGTGGGAGAAGTACATGGTAAAGTGCTTAATTAGAGAAAATGATGTTATTTTAAGAATCTCCTGACACCCTAAAGCGATCGCGAGGGCAATGACAGAGAACATGTGTAAAGATAAACGAAGTTGACAGCGAGTATGTGGTGCGTAGATCTTTATTTAAAATGGCCTAAAAAGTGTTTAGTACTTCGATGACAACATATCAAAACAAACCAACGTCAAAACTACCAGGCGGAAAGTTTTTAACGAGTTTTATAAGTGAGATGAAAGCTCTAAGACTACTTACTCTACACCGTCACGTAGGTGATTATTAAAATGTAATGGAGATGCAAACGGAGAAGGCAGACCTTATAAAATTTTTCATTAAATTCTAGGAGTTGCAGCATTATTCCATTAGAAGGATAAACTGCTCATATAAGTATGTAATTTCATTGTCGCCTTTAATATTCCCTGGGATCGTTTTGCTACTATAGGTAGCTTTAAAACTATGAAATTGAACTCTGTAGTCTCATTTCGCGACGTAAATAACGAACCATTGTTCCAAGTTAATACAGATCTTCAATTTTGATACGTCTGTCGAAGGTTACATTTGGAAATCGCACTTGAATAAATGGTACTTCTACTATGAATTCGGAAATGTTATAGATGCAACTAAATTGAATATATGTAGTGCCTTTGTTGGGTTTATTCAAAGACAGCGTTCGATCTATGAAATTCGGAAATTAAACGTTTAAAAATAAAAATAGCACAAACTTTCAAAACCTTTTATTTTTATGTTACTGCGTGTAATAAAAACCAGCAAGAAAATCGCGAAAGCTCTTTATTCGATTCAGCAGTTAAATGCATCGGCACATAATGTAAAAGTAAGCCCTGTACTTATTCTTGATAGTTACTGAAATTTAGATACGCACATTTTGCTGATATGAATTCCTTACTACCGATGAGCTTGCTGGGATGAATGGTTATGACATGTCATTGCCAGGGTAGATGAGCAACTCCGGGGTTATCTGGATGCTGAAGGATGCATTATTAGAAGCGAACCCCCTGCCGGTTGCTCTGCTGATATGTGGGTCAAAGCATGTTCTTTTTCCTTCAAATTGAAATTGTATATTACATGTTTCTAGTATATGCGCTAGATAAAGGAACTAAATTCAAAATTCGTCAAGTTATCATTTATTGATTTCGTTCCATCTTCAATGTAGATACTATCTAAATTGAAAAACTAATTGCAGCTAAAATGTGTCCCGTTTTCATAAAATCGTGATTTCTGGTGCTATGTTCGCTTTATCGTGAAAAGTCCCATATGCATTAGCAATATACCCTGAGGTGTACAGAATGTAAAAGCGTTTGAATGCGAAATTGAAAAAAAACCTGAAAATCGAATAAAAAGAGGAAATATTAATGCGGATGTAAATATCTTTGTTTTAGGAATGCGCATTGATATTACTTTCATGTTAACAAAATATTATTCTCCGTAAATTCGACAAAATTATATTCGTTCTTATCAATTCATTTAATTCAAACGTTTCAAGATGGCTCTCGCGCTAATTACAGAAAGGAATTTTCAAGTATCAGCGCGGATCCTGAAAACACCGCAAAGAAAAATAGATGAAACAAAATCAAAGAAAGCGATCAGCTACTTCAACTCAAAACTATCCGAAGCATGTTCAAGGCAGCAGAAAAATTAATTAGCACGCCTCAAATATCCCAAACATTTTTAGGAATTTAAATTGAATTTCGAATGGAAGCTTTTGGTACACGTAATAGCTGAGCGATTTTTGCAATGCAGAGCACTTATACTGGTGAAAAATATTTTATAAAATAATCGATTCTTACACGATAAAAGGTTCTCTGGTCCGAACTAAAATACCTTTCGTTTTTATCCTTCCTGTAGGTGCTTACAGCAAGGAATTTTTTTTGATTAGTAACAAACTTTAATATATTTCACATAGTATCAAAATAGTTACAAAAAAATTAATTGTTTTAATTAAACTTAATGTAGAATAAAACTACACCATCCAAAATGCTTATCCTATTTCAACGCTCTGAACAAAATTGGTGAGAACCCTTCGACGGAAAGTAATCTTCCGAATGGAAAACCGATAATCCCAATTACGTCAGCAGAGACAGAGACTCGGTCAAAATAATTTATGTCGTTGGAGATATTCTATAATATTTTTACACATTTTATCTAAACTTGAGACAAGTTAAGACTCTAAATATTTCAGCTTTTCGGTGCGCAGCAATTTGCCCGGATCTCTCGCAATCTCTCCTTGAACGTCACGCTTCTACATAAATTAATAGGATTCCTTTTTCAGGGAATGAAACAAATTTTCTGCATTCTCCTCTGGAAAAAATAAAACTGTGCGCCAATTTGTTTCTGCATTTCACTTTATTGTGAAATCCTGCGAGAGGTTCAGCGTCCTATAAAATTACCTATGTAGTAAGGCTTATTTCTTTGGCTGTAAAATCGATATTGTATAGTTTCGGCCAAAGAAAATTTGCCATTTAAATGAATAGGATGAATAATATTTAAATAATTTAGCAAGAATTTGTTCGAGAAATTAATTAAATAGGAATTAATTAAAGTTGTTTTGTTCAAAATAGATTACGAATAGCAGCAAGGTAATAATAGCGATAATTGTAATGCTGGGAGGTATACATAACGAATATTAATAGCGTGCAGGTAAAGGAATTTCGTATCTCTAGGTGATGGCAGAAATCTCTTATGTCCTTAAATTGTTTTTACAGGTAACCAATCATCATTGGAAATGTAAATACAAGTATTTACATTTCCATGTATGTAACAAGTGGTCATCACGTCAAAGTGTTCATTCGTCAAAAACATTGCTCTTACTGCTCTAAGAAGACATTCAGATTGCCTATAAATACAGGGTGTTCAGGTGAACATGTAACGCAAAAAACGCAGAGTTGTTTGATCTACAAAGAGGCGGCAAAAGCGCGCCAAGGAAGCGGCAGTTTCTATGTTACCCCAAGTAACACATTGGAGTAACTATATGACCAATATATTATATAACTACTTTATAATGGTACTTCTTAAACCTATATGTTTTATAAGTACTTTAAAAAAGCTATATTTGCATCGAAAATCAGATAGCTTTTATAAAAGTGTTAGAAACGTTTATATGATAACGTTATAAAACTAGTTTATTAAACAGTTTTATAAAGTAGTTAGGAACGTCTATAAAACAACACTATAAATCTATTTTATAAATGGTTTATTAATGGAGTTATAAACGTTTA
>JAWQRP010005829.1:0-10308 GCA_033557875.1 Quadriops clusia
CTCAGTCATTATTATCACGAACTCATTTGACCTTTCTTAGTCTTCACCTTTTAAAGATCCCCGCCATCCTACCTAATACATATTTGATCCTTAACCTAATACCCAGCAGCCATCTAAATTGTTGCAATCTCTCATCATTATTAAGTTATATTCCTCGCATATTTAAAACAAAACCTTATTGTCTTGATTATAATAATTCCTATTAGATTGTTAAAAGTAATATTGAAGATTCACATATTTAAATTTGTATCTCACTTAGCATGTGGTTGACTAGTTTATTCCTTTTGAAATTCCCGCCATCCTAACCTTACTACATAATATCCTTGACTTAATTTCCGCCTGTCAGTCCACATTATAACCTCTTACCAACAGTTGATCACCTCACACCAAAATCTTATCAAATCCGTATCATCTTAAGGTGTAGTTCCTTTGAAATGTAATACAAACATGTAGTTTTAGTTTTAATTAAGTTCCTATTATGTATTTTTGAGAGAGTTGTAAGTATCACACTTTTAAACATATATTTACACATACCACTGACTTAACATGTATCAAGATATCTTTCCTTGGTCCTAGATGTTAAATTTTAAAATTAAGATAATCACCCCTGAAGAAGCGACTGGGAGTCGCGAAACGCGTTGGGTATCTATTCATCATTGTTTATAAGTTTAAATGAACAAATAAAGGAAAATTTTGTAAAAAGTAAAATCGTATTAATCAAGGACTTACTCCCAATAAAACAACATAAATAAATCTATTTTCATCTTTGTAATGTAGTAATGGAATTGTATACTTACATAATAAAGATTTGATTTACTAATATAATGTATTATATTGCAATTTACGTTTGGAAAAAACTGTCAAATTTTAAGGTTAATCAAGCTTTAATCGACCATTAATGACCGATTAACTTAACAATTCGTTAACAAGAAGTTAACGAATGATTAGGTGTTTGTGCAACCCAAATTTAGGATAACAAGCGATTAACTTTGACATTCGCTAAAAATTTGACACTTTGTAAACGAATCGCTAACAAGTTGTTAGCGATTCGTCAAAAGTTAATCATTCGTTAACGAAGCGTTAACTCTTCGTTTTCTTTTGTGCAACCGGCTATAAGTGTGTTGTAATTTATGGTCTATATCTTTAGTTATTTTTGAAGTTGATTGTATGTAATGTAACTCAAACTAGTTAGGCCAAACAAAAGAATATCTTGATAATCGTTTTAAACTACAAAATTACGTGCAACATAAACATTTAGAAAATTGTACTCCACCAAGTCAACATTCAATTGATAAAAAACATCAATTTGATTGCGATATATTAAAATTGTTAAATAAGAAAATAATTCGTACAAACGGTGAATATATGAATGAATATTAAGAAAAAATTAAATTCGATACATTTCAAAAGATATACGAATAACATTAACCCTTAAGTGGAGACGTTCTGCTTCATCAAATAGGTATAAGGTCATTAACATTGAAATCGCTAAAAGTAAACTTCATTTCATTTTGTTCTAACAGTTTAACGACCAATGTAATATATTATGGCACTGTGTTTATCGGACTTTGTTGTTGTTCTAGCTTGCAACCAGGTGCGGTTTGGCGTCCAAGCAGTGTTTGGGCCTTCGGATCCTCTGTTGGGAGCGCACATACATTCGATTTGTGATGCGCTCGACATCCCGCACCTGGAAGCCCGGCTTGACCTAGACTCTGATTTCAAAGAATTTTCTATCAATTTGTATCCTGCACAACCCCTACTTAACACTGCGTTTCAAGATGTCATGTCTTTTCTCAACTGGACCAGAGTGGCCATCATTTATGAAGAAGATTACGGTAAGTGAATATAAATAAATCAAAATGCTTAAGTAAGTTTCTATAATGGATAAAAAAGAAATTAGACTAAGATTAAATAATATTCGGAAGATGGAAATGTTTCAAAACAACAAGAAACTTCATATTTTATTTCCATTTTTAATATAAATTGATTATATGTTAATGCAATATACTTAAATAACTAAAGGTGCTTTCGATCTTCTCAGGTTTAATAAAGCTCCGCGAGATTGTAAGATCGCCGCATAATAGGGACTTGGAGATACACTTGCGCCAGGCAGATCCGGAGTCTTATCGTGCAGTATTAAAGGAGATCAAGAGTAAGGAGATTCACAACATAGTCATTGACACAAAACCCACCAACATGCAACATTTCCTCAAAGGGGTAAGTTCCCGTTGTGGTGAAAGATCATAAGCTGTGTCTAATTATTCAACCTAAAAATAAAGTCTCCTTGGAGGCTAATTTTCTGCAATTAAACTCCTTTACTCTGTCCTCTTACGATTTCCGATAAAAAAATTAAATAAGCTGTTTGATAAAGTATCGCGGATATTATTACAGCTTTAAAAGAATTTTAAATTCATTTCAGAGATTGAAGTATGTACTAAAACAACCAAAAATATACTTAAAAATCGCCCCATAAATTTTTCAATAGATTAGCCTGGCTTGGAAACTTTAAGTTGATTAACCAAATCCAATAAAGTATGAGAGCTTAGGGAATAGGGTAATTCGAAACGTTTCGCCAAATCTCTTTATGCAAAGTTTAAACAGTAGATTGAACTCAGATCAGAGTGACCCATTTCATGTACAGATATCGATCAATTAGTTCATTTTACAACATGATATATAAAGTCCATATGCAACTTGATTCTCTACAACATTTTCTCAATTTAAAAAAAATGCAAATTTTATAATTGATTCATTTTTAGAATGGACAATATTTCATCTATTTATCCGATAATAACCTCAAAGATGTTATATTAGTAAATATTAATTAACTACTTTAATTTAATTTAGATTCATAATATAAATCATACTGACGTCATGTCAGTTAGAAAAAAATAATACCTATAAGCGATTCATTCCTTACATGATATAAAGAAACAAAGGAACAAAAATATATATTCTTTTGGCGGCACATGGATTCCTCTTTGGACAGTGATGCAAACAAATTGTAAGATTATACTGTTGGCGAGCCTAGCTCGTAACTAAACCAATGTTATAAATATATCTGTATATATCAAAGAGTCTCCTTTATTCATATTTCCTAATGCATTATTCCGATAAGCAACACTTGAGGGTCCCTCTTTCGTTTGCAGATACTCCAGTTACAAATGAACGATTATAAGTACCATTACCTGTTCACGACTTTCGATATTGAAATGTTCGATTTGGAAGACTTCAAGTACAACTTCGTCAACATGACAGCGTTCCGGGTGGTGGACGCGGGGGACTTATCTGTGAGGGAGGTGCTCAGAGACATGGCAAGGTTTCATCCTGGTCCCAACTCGCTCCTGTTCAACTCGACTTTTATCCAGGTTTGTTTCCTATTGTGCTGTCTATTACAGGCCCGATTGCTCTTATCTACCCGCGTACTACGGACAATATTGTATGCAAACAAGTTTTATGATCCGCTCTAATATAGCTTTGTACTGTTTGCGGATTTACATATGCTTACCGGTATCCCACATTTTAATGTGGGCGGCTTTATGGAGAAGTTCAAGGCAAAAATTTAATTGTGTATTTACCCAAGTAAAATTAACGTATCTCCCGCAGAGCGCTACTAAATACATATGAAACAAACCTAACATTTTACAGAGTTAAGCTAAATGGATTTTATAAATAACAAACATTTCCCAAAGGAGTAATATTGATACGTTATTTTAGTTCCAGAGCTGATTAAAAGTGCATTCGTTCCCTCACACCATATTTTTATTCATATTGAATAAGTTGGTCGTCGAAAATCGTGCTTGAATAATTCTCAAAAGAATTTCTAGTATTGTTGTTCACAATACTAGCTTTACATTCAATTTGCCTAAAAAGCCCATACATATACCAAATGGAACCATCTTTTCGCGAATATATGCTGAATAAAAAATGTGTGTGCATGTAAAGCGTCCGTAATAACTGCGAATTTAGTGGACCCTCGCAGACGTGATTATTGTTCCCGAAAACTACAACTTTTCAATTTGGGAAACTTCGTAAGCAAAACCATACTGCCAGACTTGCATGCACCAGCTCTGCTGCTGGTGAAAGAGATTCGCAAATATTAAGAGAGGCTCCAAAGGGACTACAACTTTCCCATATTCTCCCTACTTTCCTACAATTTCGTCCGGTCTCGGTCTGTATTAAATATAATGACCGTCCTTATCTCTCGATTTAATAATGTTGAGTAATTTATTGGGGCAAGTTTTGCGGTCTTATTTACACAGGTTACGTACTTATAATGTTGTCCGCGGCCACATCTGTGAAAGTAGTTTAGGAAAATTACAACTCAGCTACTAGTATTATCGTAACTAAATTAATAGACCTTTTGTGAAAATAAAATAAAAACGCTCTTTCGTCGGCACAACAATTGCAGACAAAAGGTCAAAATATGTACAGTAGCAAAGTATGTACGGTAGCACTTTCAATTTCGTTCGATTAATTAAAGACACTCTCTAATGGCGTGTAGTGCTTGAGAGCTATGAACGTTTTGCAGAAGACTGCTTTCTAGCACTATGGGAAACCATAAACCAATTTTCCCAATTAAAGTAGGGTAGTGCTAAAATCGTCATCAACACGTCTTGCGAGGAACTAGGAGACATAATTTATCTGACACTACTAATTTGACCATTAAATGGGGAAATGAAATCGATGATTAGCGTGAACTAGATAAACTGAGTGTGACAAAGTAAATTCTCATATCTAAGGTAATATAAATTTTAATGAAATAATTCTAAAACTACCTACACGTAAATATTGAAACTGCTTAAAATTGGAGGTTGAAATTACTTTCCGGTTCAAGAAAGAACCAATTATACAGGTTAATTATAAAACTTTCTAAGCAAAAGCTAAGCATATTAACGTATCGATGGGGAAATTTATTTCCGGCATATTATTAAGTGTTAGCGTTGTGTGATGTTTGCATTTATAAAGTAACGTTCCCGTTTTCTAAACAAGTTAAATGCAGGTAAAATTTATAAAGGGAGTAACCGGGAAATACTGGAAAAGAGAGAGAAGGGTGAAGAGATAGTTACATAGAAGAAAAGGAAAGTTGTAACCGTTGTTCCAACAGGTTAGAAGTAGGTAAATTTTGTAAAGAGGGAAGAGGGAAAAATAGATAGAAAGATAGCATGAAAAAAGAAAAGAGATTACCACAGAATACGTTTTTAGTTATAAAAGTTTTAAAATGATTTATTTCCACTTTTCCACAAATTTTAATTATTGTCGTAAATTTTAGACTTTGTTCTATTTTTTTCTGCAAAGTGTGATGCGACTTATATCTTATAACGGTAACGAACCTTTTGCTAAAAAAATGATTCTCATCGAAATTACAGCAAAGTATTTCGTAGATATCTTGATGAGAGATAACGCAATTTTATTTATTTTGATTATTTTATAGTAGGAAATGGATTACAAAATGACAATTAAACTCCACTTATAATAATAGTAACGGCACTCATTCCATTCCAATTATCACAAATTTATAAATCGTGTTCCAAAAGGGATCAATTAGTTGCCCATTTCAAAACTTACGTAATTAACAATTCACCCTTATCTCACATTCTAGTTGTATGAATAAATGCTCATCCTTTCAGCGGCCACGAAAAGTTTCTAAGCCAAAAACCCTTGGGTTTGTCTTAAAATTTGCGGTCTGAACAAGTGGCCGAATTAAACGTTACATAAGTTACACCGAGGAATATATCCCTGCTCGCCAACAGGATGACTCAATTTAGTTTAACGGACTTATCTCGTGCGACCAAACTGACATTTAATATTTCTGTTGCAAAAGGACGTTTAATTTCAGTTGTAACGTCTTAGGTGTGCGTGACCGCGCTGAAAGTCAATGATGCGATGAAGTCTTGGAGATTTACTTCAGCTTCCGAGGGGCGACGTGTTCGTTCCCCTTTAAACGTCGTGCACCTACAGACATCATTACAAACTGCAGAACTAGATCACACTTTACTTTTATTACCTTCCCCCTCTGTTGGCTTGTTTCACCATGCAATCGTATTAGATTTACACTGATTGATATTTAATGGCCTGCATCCAAGCAACTCGTATTGTGTTGTGCAAACTTTTTAGTCCTATTAAATATCCGTCCAGTTTGATATATCCTCCACTGAGGACCAGCGATCGATATCGTATCCTCAAAAAGAATTATCTTATGTGTTTGTTATTATTTTCAATTACGAAAGAGCTTTCTAATGCTACAATGGTTTAAAAGAAAGTAAATATTTTCTTGGAGAAACTGAACTCGTTGATCAGTATTGTTGCTCTATAAGAAATTAGAACTTGTGGAAAGCTATTAATGATACTATACTAATTGTTAATTTTAGCTTCTAAAATTCGCAATATAAAACGGCTAACTTTTACTTTTTTTTTCAAAATTATAATATTTGTCAGCTCGTATGTTCCATAATTCTTTTCGGTTACTGGATTTCTGAAAGCTTTGATAAATATTAATAAAGGGCAGCCAAGAAGCATAGTTCAAGAAAACACATTCATCATATCCACAATTTTAAAATATTAGGAAACTCAAAGCTCTATATTCACAGTTCCGAGATATGTGGTTTCAACATTCAATAATAATTTCATTATGCGCAGATCTACGAGAAACTCTCAAATTAAACTCATTTATTGCTATCGACACATATTCAAAATTTTTGTAGATAAACACAAAGCCATTCCTTTTGACTGAACACATTGTTAAAATTGAAGGTAGGATAGAAAATTTGTCTAAATTGGGATTGAACTAGATGCTAAACATCGATGTTGGTCAATAAAAACCTGCAACCAATACGAATGAAAATTAGTTATTTTAATTTTATTAACAAAACTTTTTATATATCTAAGGTCACCAGAATATTTTACTGTTTTAAATCTTCATAATACACAGAGAAATGCCTTAGAAATACCTACCTAAAAAATTTCAGCACCTGAGCTTTTTTAGTTGGCACAATTTTTGTTCTAGGAATATGCCTAATTTAGTAGTATTTATTAAAAACTTCCAGAATTCATTTCACCGAAAGCAGTCATGTTATTTCCCGGATATTTGCTTATTTCACGAAGTCAATAATGAAATCTTATTCCATATTCTGCACAGTTTTTCCTAGCACTGCATAAAAGGATCAATACCCGTCAAACAATAGCGATAAAATAAATGAAACGTCGTGTGAGAGTTTTGTAGTGTTTGTGCTGTAGTTTTCCTCCTGGTATCTCCTCGTGCAAAATCAGAAACCATAAAACGTCAAACACAAATTTAAAGAGTAACTCGAAAGCTGTTGACATTAAATTAGCAAAGCAAACAGTTTCTATGCGATTAACAATTTTCAAGAACACACTCCGTCAAGCAAACACTGAAGAAAGCATCGCTTGGCAAATACATTCCTCCTTTATAAATTTAAATCTCAACGCGCAAACAAAGGAGAAAGTATGCCCACAGCCCTTCAGTGTTATTGCAAACTAGAGACAATGGGAGAGCACAACTACCAAGGTATTGTAATTAACTAAATTGCGGCCGTGTTTCAACTCTGCTCCGTCTCGCACGGTTTTATTTCCGAAAAAAGTTGATAAAACGGCATATAGTTCAAAAATTCATGCCCCAGTTTCTCTATTACTGGGAAGTTCAAATGAATTTGTGCAATATTGTTTGATTTATTTAGCCAGTTTTGTAAAAGCTATTCCCATAAACTATACACCTCTCTTAAGCTAGCAGGATCAAATGAGCAGAATCATACGGGACTTATCAGAATATTTAGTATTTATTTTGTTCTAATTTGTACCAACAAAGATAATTTTGTACCACGTGCCACGAAAAAAAAAAGAATAAGGAGAAAATGAAGGCAGAAATAAATAGTACTGAATTTGTACTAATTTGTATGTACCATCAAAGATAATTTTGTCATTGCCATTTCGAAGAAATCAATATGGCGCTGGTAGCTTTATAGATTTTTTTAAGTAAGTAGGTTTTGAACAAATAAAATGAATGTATTTGAGTTATTTATTTCTCTGACCAAATGTACATTATTTTTATTTGTAAGAGTTTTAGTTTCTTTATTTTAAAACGAAATAGGTATACCTAATGTACCTACTTAAGATTTCACACTTTTTCTTCTGAATATATTTTTATATCAAATGGAGAAGTAACACGGTATTTGGCTAAGAGTGGAATTATAAACTACATTAAAAATATTTTATACCTGTTTCGCCTTTTTGCAATCTGAGCCTTATTGATGCCATAAAAATTAATTGAGAGTGTCGTTTGACTCTATACTATTTCAAATATTCTATACAGTATGATGTCACGTCATTGGGCATGTGCATAGAGATGATGATAAGAAAGAAACCTGTAATTTACCTTTGAACGCCTTAGGATTAGCATTGAGCATAAATGCCATCTATAAATGGGGACCTGCATTTAAATATCAAAGTATGACGACATAATACATCATCATCAGTGCCGCGAAAGTATTAAAACTTTTAGGCCAAATCTCAAAACCGGCTCAACCGATTTTTCTGAAATTTTGCACACCGTCGTAAAGTGGCCTAACTAGATCAGCTAAGAAATATTTTTGGGGTACTCGACCTGGAAGTCACTTTTTTGGGGCCCCGCGAATTTCCCATTTAAACCTGTGCTTCAATTTTGACGAATTTCTGACTGACGTAACTAAGGAAGTGAAAATTAAAAAGAAATAGACTCATTCAATTCAATAGCAACGATCTTGCGTCTCCTTCTATTTAGCAACAGTTACGCCCTCATATTTTCAAACGGAACGTCAGATTGACAAACTGGCATTTGGAGGTTAGGTTGCGTAAAACAACAGTGAGTAGTATTGGCAGATATAAGGTTAATTATTCTGACAGTGACAGATAGGTACCTAACCTAGGAAGTATTCTGACGTTTGTTTAGTCTATATCCTACATGTGCTACACCCACAGAGTTGCGATCGTCGAAGACCTGATGCGCTGAGCAATGGACATAATTCGGTTCTTTGGGTAGTCGAGATGAACTGTTTGCGCGAGGGAACATACGGGTATGTATAACGAATGCCCCAGGAAAGATTACCGCAATTAATTTTACAGCACAGAGAGAAAAAGGGAAACTTGCTAAACCAATAAATGACATACAACAGCAAAATAATGCCGACTGCTCTTTTAGCAACTTGGTTCCCAGGAAAAGTAATATAGCGTTGTACTCTGCGTAAGATGCAAAAATCCTTGTATCGTTGAGTACGAATGTAAGGCTGAATGAAAGTTTTCGCCTCTTACGGACATAAAAGGAGAGGACCTTAAACGGAGGCCAACGAGGTGTGCTAAATTTATGGTAAAATCGAGGGTGTCAAGTTTGACGGATTTTCAGAAATTGGTTTCCATGGAAGTTTGATTTTGAGTCAACATTAGAGAGAGAAATGCCCTCTTACAATTTAGTTTAGGATAACGTCAGGCTGACGTCTGTCAAGTTTATAATTTTAGGTTACACAGTTGATACTTGTCCAAGGGAATGGGCGCGTTCACTATGTACTATGTCAGGTTTGGTAGAGCTAAATTGAAATTGGTCATGAATGACATAGCAGTACTCAACGTCGTAACTCTCCTCTTCTCGACTTTAATATTTTAACCAGAGGAAAAGATTATTCATACACTATAAAACGTTGCCCATCATTTAATCTAATAATTGCAAATATTGCACGAATGAATCATTTATAAATCAATTAATGGTTTTAAAAATGTAATTTAAAGGGAAAGGGGAAAGCGTATAATATATACGTTCTATGTGTATGGCGGGTTGATGGTTATTTACAGATCAACGAAATTTTTTTTAAATGGAACACGTAATTTTATTGTTTATTCTTATTTGCAAGAAAATAAAAAAAAACTTTTGTATACATTTTTTTCAAATTAGAGCACAGTTTCTTAGATATTTGCCGAGTAAACATTGACTTTAAGAATTTAATTTTATTTCGGAAGCACTCACAACGCTTTACAGAAAGAAAAGAACTTTATATTATTTCATAAACATTGTTCAATTCACTCTTCTAGGATATCTACAATTCGAACCTATAAATTATAAGGGTCTTTCGATTGTTCAATCATAAGTTTTTAGCATAAATCTATACTAATAAAATCCAAATCCCACTGACTCACTGACTGACTCACTGACTGACTCACTGACTGACTCACTGACTCACTCACTGATTCATCAGCAAATCTCAAAAGTGACTCGGTCGATTTACCTGAAATTTTGCACACTGCCGTGGAGGGGCCATGCGATGT
>JAWQRP010005830.1:0-10308 GCA_033557875.1 Quadriops clusia
CGTGAAGAACAAACTCGCGAACCACTATTCTCGAACTACTGAATCGAACCAAACTAATGAAAGAAGAAAAACAAAGATTCTTATCCTGTGTCGGGTCACTCCTGGCGACGACAGCCAACGACATCCGGAAGCTCCTGAAGAATGGTGTTGAAGATATTCCCAAAGACACTGAACAATTTATCCCAATTGCTTGGCGACGACGGCCGACGAATCACAAAATCCCAGAAGAATGGCGCTGAAGATATTCCCAAAGACACTGAACAATGGATCACAATTGCTTGGCGACGACGGCCAGTGAATCACAAAATCCCAGGAGAATGGTGCTGAAGATATTCCCAACGGCACCGCACGACTTCTCCCAATGAACTCACAAAACCCTTCACTTGAAACCGCGACAAACCCTCTTGGATCTGGCCAGCCAAGGCTACCCCTTAGCGGCTCTCTCTCCACTTTCTCTCTGTATCCGAAAACCGGTTTTCCCACGCGACTTGACTTCTGCGACAGCGCGCTGCGCGAAGATGCCACGAGAAGAAGTTTCGCGGCCACGCGCTGGACGTGTGCCGGGCCCATGCGCCCTCGAAGCCCGCCTCGATCCAACTAACTGTTTTTCTACCTGCCTAGGCCCATCCGCCCACGCGACTTGGATCCCCGTGGCCAGCCTTCAGCCGCTTGGCAGGCACTAGTCTTCAACTGCATTGCAGACACTAGGACTTCGACTCTTGTCTCTTTCGCTCCTGGCGAGACGCTCAACCGCTGAACTCCTCTCTATCTCTCTCTTCTTGGAATTCGAACCTTTGGAAGAACGCGTCTTGTTTGAACATCTGGTCTTCGATCGAACTGGAGACTGGAAATATTTTCCAGATTTTTTGACGACATATGGCGCTGCGACTTCTCCTGCTATGAAGACAGACATCTGCTGGTTTATTCTTTTCTTATTAAATCTCAACCCCAATATTTAATCTGATAAGCGTCGTAGTTCTATTATTTCTGCTGGCCCAATGAATACCTTCACAATACTTATTTAAATTATCTATATACTTATTTAAATTATCTATATGCTTATTTAAATTACCTATATACTTGTATCAAAATCCAATTTTATTATTTATTTTATTTTATTAACTCAAATTTAACACATTATAGGTAACGTTATGTATTATAGAGTAATGCCTACTCTTTAAGGTCAAAGAAAGAAGAACAAATTTCAGAAATATTAAGATGTTATAGAGATGATCAAATAATAATAATAACAATAACTCTCCAAAAATATACCCATATACCTACATATTTCAATAATAGTGGATCTTGGACCCTTGATTAACATATTTTCAAGTAATAAAACATTCCTTTCGAGCTTTCCAACATTTCACGAAATCAACATTGGCAGTTGGCATTTTGTTATTGTGAGGAACGCGAGGGTTTAAAGTTTCTAGCACTTTAGCCACTGTTAATGTACAACTTTCGTAAACGATCGATCACTAGTGCGCACTAAATTAATTCTGCGTGCAATGTGGTAAATGCAAATGTTTAAAAAAAACACGCCTACACGTTTTCTTAGTTGGCACATACATGCTATACTGCGTTACAACTTGTAATGGAATTGATTTGTACTATGTATAAATTATAAATGATTTAGAAGAGTCTTATAAATTCTTTAGAATAATCTTATAAATTCTTTAGAATAATCTTATAAATTCTTTAGAATAATCTTATAAATTCTTTAGAATAATCATATAAATTATTTAGAATAATCTTATAAATTATTTAGAATAATCTTATAAATTATTTAAAATAATCAAATAAACTATTTAGAATAATTTTACTGGCGGCGAATCTACTTATAAGGAGGCTACGATTTCAATTTGACATAGTGGCCGATCTTATCGCTGTACACAAATTAATTTCGCAAAAAAATTACTTAAAAATGATTAGCCATATGTTCATGATATCGCTTAAAACGCTGCGAAGGGCGAACTTTATGCCATATGGCATCCTACATACAACTACATATGTGATACAACTATGCATACTACATACGACCATGCATGGATTCTATTTTTAAAGCGAATGATTTAATGAAACAATAATAAGTACTATAAGTAATTTTTATTCTTGTATTCTTGGGGATATAAACTTCAACATTTCCTTGTTGAAAAAATAATAATAATAATAATAGGGGAAAATAGTTAAAACTAAGTCAAGAACAAAAAAGGAATAAAAATGAATAGATAATATTCAACTTACATCATGTCTACGATGTGATCAGGGCCCCCATTCGCTGTAAGGGCTGAAAGGTCAGGAACTTCGTGTAGGCCAGTTTTCACAATATGTCTGGAACAAAACGAAAAATAAAACAAAGAAAGTATTACAATATTAAAAAATAAAGTATCAAAATATTAATAAATAAACTATCAAAATATTAATAAATAAACTATCAAAATATTAATAAATAAACTATCAAAATATTAATAAATAAACTATCAAAATATTAATAAATAAACTTTCAAAATATTAATAAATAAACTATCAAAATATTAATAAAGAAAGTAGCATTGAAGAAATAAATACGTAATAGATTTAATGCAATTATATATACTCACAGTGAGCGAAATTTTTTGCTTGTCACTCCATCAAATACTCCATTAAGAAACTTCAGTTGGGGGACATCAATAATGTACCTAAAATTAGAGAGCCACAAATGAACAAATCACATATTTAATTACTGGATTTATTATTATTGTAGGCTTTTAGCGACCAATACGTTGGAATCTCTTCAATATATTTGTAATGACGGCTATTATTTTATTATTAATTCTATGATAATGGACGTCAAGTAATATGTAGTAGGTACATAATAATATAAACTATTAGTCGTCTTAATATATTTCTTAAATTTATTTAATACTGTAAATACTGTAAATACTAAAAATACTATAAATACTAAAAATACTATAAATAGTAAAAATACTATAAATACTAAAAATACTGTAAATACTAAAAATACTATAAATACTAAAAATACTATAAATACTACAAATACTATAAATACTAAAAAAGAAACTCACAGTGTCATCAGATTCGGCATATCCCTGAAAGTCCCCTTTTCAATTACTCTAAGTTGCTGCATATTAGTCAAAGTCCTGAAATAAAAAAATAATAATAAAAACGAAAAAGCCGTGGAAGGAAATCACGCGTAAAAAACCAAATTGCGCACAAATAGATTCGATAATCATTTGCGCTTTAAGATGAGTCAATCAAACCCGATGAAGATTAATTAATAACAGCAACAAATTAATGGGGCCGAAGTTAATTGGATTTCCATTGTTTAATTTGTCCGTCGCAGGAAATTTCCCGGGGCGAGAGGATTCGCCAGGACAGAAATTAATGTAGCAGAACTTTTTGATTAAAACGCTTAAGTTTGGGGGGCGCAAATTGATGCGCGCAAATTAATGCGAGAAAATTGGTGCGTTTGGTTGTGATAATAACTTTTGCATAATTATAAAAACTTTTGAATAATAATAATAATAACTTTTGAATAATAAAAATAACTTTTGAATAGTAATAATAACTTTTGAATAATAATAATAACTTTTGAATAATAATAACTTTTGAATAATAATAATAACTTTTGAATAATAATAGTAACTTTTGAATAATAATAATAACTTTTGAATAATAATAATAACTTTTGAATAATAATAATAATTTTTGAATAATAATAATAACTTTTGAATAATAATAATAACTTTTGAATAATAATAATAACTTTTGAATAATAATAATAAATTGACATTCTTCAAAATTAAAAGACGTGTACCTAATGAACAGTACACTATATTAAGTCAGGGGTCGGCAACTTGCGGCTCGCCAAGTGATTACATGTGCGCCACCCACAATAAATTTCAAGTCTACGCATTATTTCTATGTTTTTTTTTTATATATACTTACACGTCTCCTAAAGTATCATTATATGGCTGAAAAAGATCCCTATGAATGTTCTCCAATCCCGAATTAGCAATGATAACTTTGTGCAGCTTCTCCCCCGAGGCCTGCTTGATGCTGAGGGTTTTTCCTATCCTTCCAGTACATTTGCATTCCGAGGCTGACCAGACACAGTGGCAAGGGGTTTCTTCGTCAGTCTTTTCTTCATCGATATTTTGTTCATCGATATTTTGTTCATCAATCTTTCGTTTATCAATCTTTTGTTCATCAATCTTTTGTTTATCAATCTTTTGTTCATTAATCTTCTGTTCATCAAATTTTTGTTCATCTGGGGCGATTAAGACAGTGTTCTTTTTATTAGTATCTTCTTGGTAGGCCAGAGATGGAGAATCGATAAATTGCATGGTTGCGGTCGCCTTGATGCTGGTCATAATTAGTAAACAAACACCAGCGCGCCACATGATCTGCAACAATGTTTACGTTTCGCTCGTATTAATAATGGATGGGAATAGACCCTCTTGTGTGGGCATTAATCAGGGTTGAGTCTCTGTTCTCGGCTCTAAATGGAATTTATGTGTCTAGCTACTTGTTTATTTATTTATATTTTAATTTATTTATTTATATTTTAATTTATTTATTTATATTTTAATTTATTTGTTTATATTTTAATTTATTTATTTATATTTTAATTTATTTATATTTTAATTTATTCATTTATATTTTAATTTATTTATTTATATTTTAATTTATTTATTTATATTTTAATTTATTTATATTTTAATTAATTTATTTATATTTTAATTTATTTATTTATATTTTAATTTATTTATTTATATTTTAATTTGTTTATTTATATTTTAATTTATTTATGTATTGACCACCAACAGCTTGGTTCAAAATTTAAACTTCAAGGAAATGTAACCGTTTGATAAAAATTTAATAATACAGTAATTTCAACGTCAAAATTTCAATTTTTCAAATTTTATAACAATCAATTAATTTCTAAATGACAAGTTTTGATTTTATACTCAGATTTGCTGCCGAAGGTGGTCCAGATTGTTGGCAAGAGCAAACAATCCTATTTCTGCGGCGGTGCTAATAGAGATGAGAATTAACAACTCAAACATTTCAAGGATTTAAGAAGGTCCTAATGAGACGCTAAACGATTATTTGCAAATATGAGGTACGCACACAGAGACATCATTTGCAAAGAGATTGTCTTGGAACTCTTTTATTCCGCGAGTTGGAGGCATTCTTTTAAGGCTTTGACCGGCGGGGCGTAATTCTCGAGCTGAAAAGGTTTGATTAGAGCCTGCCCTTTTCCCGACACGAATCCAACTCTAACTCTAATAACTCAAAGTCAAACGCTTTTCCTCTATTCTCTAAAGTCGCGTCTCGTTCGCGTGCACGGCACGCTAGATGAGGCAAAAATAATTAAAGCTCTCAGGATGAGAGGCAGGGAAAATTGAGAGTCCTCTTATTATTTTCCGGCTCCTGGGCATTTTTAATAAAATGGCTACAGGTAAAGCAAATTGTTAATAATAATTAAAAACTTCTAATCGCCATGGTTTTCTTAATTAAAACAGAAGGTAGTGGAAATCTTTTGAGGAATATTAAATTTTTGCATTTAATGTAATTAAAACTTTAAGTCCAAACGAATCCAAAACTGAGTTACGTTTATGACACGTAATAGTAACATTGGACACGTAATAGTAACGTTGGGCACGTAATAGTATCGTTGGACACGTAATAGTAACGTTGGGCACGTAATAGTAACGTTGGACACGTAATAGTAACGTTGGACACGTAATAGTAACGTTGGATACGTAATAGTAATGTTGGACACGTAATAGTAACGTTGGACACGTAATACTAACGTTGGACACGTAATAGTAACGATGCACACGTAATAGCAACCATAAAAGGAATGATTGTTATACAACCCAGCCTATTCACAAATTATTTGGTCGTAAATTTTATTAATCAATTACTTCAAGTTGACTCACTTTGCACATATAGTCGATGAATCCGAAAATACTCAACTTCAGCAAATGAGATAACTCAGCGTCGGATAAATATTTCAAAGCTTTACGCGTACTTATGCAAGGATTGCTGTATTTTTGCGACAATAAATAGATTTTATCAATAAATACATTTATCAACTAATAATACAAACAATTAATAACATAAGTGGAAATATAAATAATCCGCGGATGTAAAAATAAATCGCGTGTGAGTGGAAAATTACCAAAGTACCGATTAATAAATAGGCAATTCGAACATCGACGATTGTTTATGCGGATTTCATCATGTCTAACCCAATTTGTTATCCTCAAGTAGAAATTCTTTCGCGATAAGTGGTAATATCTGGTTTGCCCAGGTCTAATCCCTCACACGTAGTTTTTATTATTATTGATCTTCGAGTGCGCACTTTCAACAAATAAAGGCAATTTTCCGGGAAATAAGAAGATAAAAATTGTATATGCGAAATTACCTAATAGCAAAAAGATCGTCCAATTGTGCCGTAAATAGTTTTTACGCTGCGATGCGGTGCTATTGTTCTCAATGTTATTAATTAATCCTCTTCTATAAATATGCAAATATTATAAATAAATAACGTCTGAGCGTATTTTTATCTGTGCTGCGTCTTATGTATCATAACGTTATGTATGTATGTACGTTATGTATCTATGTAACGTTACAACGTTATGACATATACATAACGTTATGTATACATCAGTACGTTATGTATACATCATAACGTTATGTATGCATACATATTATATATGTTTATACGTTCATACTAATATTTAATCCAGCTTTAATATTAGGTACTTACTCGAACGCAAAGAACTAATTAAAACTAGGTGCGACTATTAGTGCAATTACGTTTTTTATGACTATTGACTTGACTTACCTCAGATAAAACAATGCGCCCTGTAAACGGTTAATTTTTTCCTTTGAATCTGAGCAATGAAACAGAGCAGTCGATAACTGCTTTTCGAGACAGTTAAAGTGTTAATTGTGCTGCGAACTTTTGAACTATTCGCGGCAACGACAATGAACCGGAATGCTCATGAAATGGTCTGCACGCGTTCACTGTGAGCAAAAAGATAGGACACCTGTTTATAAAGCGAATTTTGTGTGTGCGCCTGCTCGTTAGGCAACTAGCAGCACGTGTTCGAAACGTTTGATACTGTACGACACATATATGTGTGTACGATCATGGCATTGTACTCGTTGATTGTACGATCTCAAATACTCTACTATCTCGCAAAAACGAATTGTCCATTTTCGAATAATTAACTAAAAATAGCATTCAATCTGATTTGTGTACTCGCGAGTGCATATTTATACTTTTACGCTTTACAACTTGTTTACGCTTGATCTTTCCGGTGTTAATTGAGATATCCCGATAACATTAAAATATTCTGATAACGCAAAATTACTTATAAATATTTACTATTGCAATAAATTTGGGTATTCAGTTTACCCTTGTGTGCTACTACAGGATATAGGCAACCAACTACACTGTAATCTAGTTCTCGCATACAAAATCAGTTTGCCATGAACACGCGTGTCATTTTTTTTTCATAGTGAGGCAACCACTAATACACCCACTATGGTGATATAAGTGTTAAAATGTGAAAATTATGGACATAGATATCTGTGCTACAGACATATAAAAATACACAGGCAAATTAAATTGGAAATTATGTTTGTTGATTAATTAAACATAAATAAATTTAAATTTAATTAAATATATAATCTATATAGGATATAATCTATATAGGATTTAATCTATATAGGATATAATCTATATAATATATAATCTATTGAAAATAGAAGAACAACACATTATAAAAAAATTGTCAGATTTATTTAAATATACCCACATAGGTTTAATTTACATAACTACAAGAATAAAGTTCGTATAAAAGAAGCATTCAATCGATAACCTTCGCAACTTCATATCACCCATCGCAACAATTAGTATTACACAATCGATTTGTATCACAAGAAATAATATTTGGTAAGCCAGTTTAATCTCAATAATAATCTTATTTATTTATCCTATACATTAAACCTAGAGTTATTCTTAAACCTAATACAATAACTGTTATACCAAGTACAAAATATTTGTGTATAAATAATAAGCAATAATACATAACAAGAATTTATAATAAAGAAGTAACGATAAAAGTATAAGTTTGTATTAAATTTGTCCATTCAACCTCATTACAATATTTTTTAATTACATACTAAAAAAATTTATTTGCCTACCTAGGGTTTTTTTCTTTCTTTCGGATCGACATTATTAGCACTACATTTCTTATCACTCGTACCACCGCTTTCCCCCTCTTTATCTTCTCTCGCACTAGCTTTTAAACTTTCCCTCATAACCCTATTAAGTTCCTCTTCGTTCATTTCTTTGTCGCCCTTTCTAATAGCCCCAGCACCCATTTTACTCCGCATATCATTCAGCTTCTTCTTAAACGATTCTTCCTCGTCATCGTCTTCCCAATTATCCTCCCACAAGTAAATGACTTTCCCTGAACTTAAACCTAAAAACTCTTCGTAATCATCAGCGCCTTCGAAACCTGCAACACTGCTAGTTCTCTGCTCGCTCGCTCTAGGTCTTCTTTGATTTTCTAACAAGACAGATTCAGAACGTGTCCCTACTTCCTTTTTCTCGAAACTCACGGATTCTTCTTCTTGTTTAGACTCCTTTTCTTTTTTATCCATCACTGCAGCTGACATATGTTGAATCGTTACATTTTCTCTCTTTACTTGTTCTTCTTCTACTGTCGTTTCTAATCTAGAGCTTGTTGCTTGATGATGTTTTTCTTCTTCTGTGTTTCCAAATCTTGAACCTGTTGTTTGAACAGCGCCACACTGTACTTGACGTTTTGTAGTTCCTGTCATTAAGCTTTTGTCTTCCGGAATAGCGATTTGTTTTTTATCTTCCGAGATCATTGTTTCTGCTTTCATTTTTTCATCAGCTAATTTAGTTTGTTTTTCAGTATCCGCCAAACACAGTTGTTTTTCGGTCGTGGTCTTTTGTTTTTCGGTCGTGATCTTTTGTTTTTCAGACGTAATCTTTTGTTTTTCAGACGTAATAATTTGTTTTTCAGACGTAGTCTTTTGTTTTTCAGACGTAATCATTTGTTTTTCAGATGTAATCTTTTGTTTTTCAGCATCCGCAACTTTCGTTTGCTTTCCAGCGTCCGTCATTTGCATATCTTTTTTTTGAACGGTTTGCAATTGTTTCTCAGCTGATTTCGCTTCCGACTTGACTTCACCAGTTTGCATTGTAGGCGCTTGTTTCGCTTTATCATCTCGACTCCGTTTTGAAGTTCCCCCTTTAGACAAATACTTTTCTTTTTTCTTGGCTCCCGTGCCTTCCAGACCTTGACTCGTCTAGAAATCACGAAATGGTGTGAGTGAACATGGTAATGAGGTTGAATGGCCGACCAAAAGAACAGTCTAGTGAGCGTTAGGTTTTGGAGAGTTGATAGATGGCGTGATGCAAGAGTAAGGAAAGATGAATGATGGCATAAACTAGGAGGCTGGGGTATCGCAGAAGGGCCTTAACCAATCACTCGGGGGTGGCCGTGGACTGCGTGTTGGTGGATTCTCGGCCCAGAGAGCTCCCGGGGGAATCGGCATTTTCGCAGATTAGCCTTTGGCGTTCTCGGTACATCGAGACTCGGATGTTCTCGATCTGATGGTAGCGGCAGAGCTTTAGGATGGCAAACACGCTTAGCCCCACCCATGTAGCGAAGGAGCCCCATACACCGAACTGAAAAGTGATTGTGAGCGTTGTTTCTTAAGAACTCATTAAATATTTCATCTTCTTATTTTTTTGTGCTACCTAACTGAATTATAATTATTAATCGTTTGAGAGCCGAAGACTATCACAAGAGTCATGGACAAATGCATGTTTTGTTACATTTTCTATTATTTAAATACAAGTTATACATTATGCCTTCGAGTTCATTCCTCTTCTACCTTCTTCTTAAAATCGATTATTTACCGATCTCCATGATTTAGCTTTCGATTACGAGCACTATCGGAATAAATACTTATTTAAATCTGGCATTCTCTAGGGCAGATGTAATGATTTCATAAGAATTAAATTAAAATAATGCATTAAATTCAAATAATAGATTAAATTAAAATAATAGATTAAATTAAAATAGTAGATTAAATTAAAATAATAAATTAAATTAAAATAATAGATTAAATTAAAATAATAGATTAAATTAAAATAATAGATTAAATTAAAATAATAGATTAAATTAAAATAATAAATTAAATTAAAATAATAGATTAAATTTAAATAATAGATTAAATTAAAATAAT
>JAWQRP010005831.1:0-10306 GCA_033557875.1 Quadriops clusia
AAAAATTTTACTAGGATTTTTTGGGGTCCTTCATGCGCTGAGTAAATCCTTGAAATTTTTATTGTTCTAACTTTATTAATAACAAAGTTATTCAAGGTGAACGTCTTAGGTGGCCCACCCTGTATAATACCATATCTGCATTAAAATGTTTAATAAAAGGGCACCACCAGAAGTTAATCATCACCATATATAATATTCTCTTATTTTACTTGTCGATGTTAATTTTTATTTAATATTAGGTGAACTACAATGATGGAGGCATGACTACTGACACCAGAGAAGACTCCACCTGGCAAGAAAACCTTTCAGATTATAATTCGGACTTCTCGGCGGGATCAGAGGAAGACAAGGAAGATGACGATTTTGATGAAAAGAATGAAGGAGGTGATCTTAGTAGACGCAGCAGAAGGCGTATGGAAAGGAAGGATGAACGAGACAGACCTTTGCCACCGCTTTTGGCCAGAGTTGGCGGGAACATTGAAGTTCTTGGTTTCAATGCACGGCAGAGGAAGGCTTTCCTTAATGCCATCATGCGCTACGGTAAGTGTAAAGAGTAAATCTGGAATAAAATTTAATCCCTCAATAAAAATTTCATTAATAGGTGTCACTCGAGAAAATGAATCTTTGAGATCTGCTTTTTAATCCCTTCATTTTTTATCTCGAGTACTTTCATTTTTCATGATTTTTTATTATTCTCAGGCATGCCTCCGCAAGATGCTTTCAATTCCCAATGGTTAGTCCGAGATCTCCGAGGCAAATCTGAAAAAATCTTTAAGGCCTATGTATCTCTATTTATGCGCCACTTGTGTGAACCTGGAGCCGACAACGCCGAAACATTTGCCGATGGTGTGCCCAGGGAAGGATTGAGCCGACAACATGTACTTACAAGAATCGGTGTGATGTCGCTCATCCGAAAGAAAGTCCAAGAATTTGAGCACATTAATGGGGAATATAGCATGCCTGAGGCCATGCGGAAAGCCATTACCGATGCCAACAAGGCGGCTTCGGCAGCTTCGGCATCAGGAGAGCCCGAGACCCCTAAAAGCACAACTACTAGCACTAGCGCCACACCAGCAACTAGCGCTGCCGCTAGTCCAACACCTACACAAGGTGAGAATTCGGATAAAGACAAAGAACAAACTCCCGAGGAAAGCAAAGAGAAGGAGGTGAAAGTCGAGGAGGATGTTGAGAAGAAGGAGAAAGGTTCAGAAGAGGAAGGCGAGAAAGAAGCGGCTATTAAGAAGGAAGGAGAGAGTAACGAGCCGGAATCTATGGAAAAAACCGAACCGGTTGAAGTGAAGGAAGAGAAAGCAGAAGCTGTTGCTGTGGAGGATGAGAAGAAGAAGGTGGATGCAGTTGAAGTTAAAGAGGAAGAGAAGAAGGAAGTAAAAGAAGAAATTAAAAAGGAAGTTAAGGAGGAAGATGAAAAGGTAGATGATAAAGGAAAAGATAAGAAAGACGATGAAGAAGTTGTGATTATTGGTGAAGAAAAGAAGGAAACTAAAACTGAGAATACCGAAGAAGATTCTCCCAAGAAGCGTTTTATGTTTAATATTGCCGATGGAGGTTTCACTGAATTACATACACTTTGGTTAAATGAAGAAAAGGTAGGTTTTTTTTAAAGATGATGAAAATTATTGTTAAATTAAATAAGCTGCTAGATGAACATGTTAATTATGTAAATTAATTTATTTAGGCTGCTGCTCCTGGAAGGGAATATGAAATTTGGCATAGAAGACATGATTACTGGCTATTAGCGGGTATCGTAACTCACGGGTATGGAAGATGGCAAGACATTCAGGGTGATGCCAGATTTAGCATCATAAATGAACCGTTTAAGATGGATGTTGGGAAGGGAAATTTCTTGGAAATAAAAAACAAATTCCTAGCAAGGAGGTTTAAGGTTAGTTGCTGCTATTAAAATTGCTTCTTTTTTTTATGTTTCATTTTTCTTTAATAATATAAATCCTTCTTTATGTAATTTATTACTACATATATGAAGTTGAAATAATTTGAGAGTAATTCTATTTATCAGTACAACATTATATTTGGAAAAGTTCTTATGATAATAAGATTATATAAACATAATGTAAAATTTCATCAATTTATTTATGATCATTTGCTTATAGTGGGAATGTGTACCAGTATAGGCAACCAAACTTATAAACGGTTGCATACGTCCCTGATGAAAATTTCAAAAGTATTGACTATGTAAAAATGGGACAGTTTGAACAGTATTATAAACAATTAACGTAAATAAAAACCTATTTTTCTCAAGTGCTTATGGATTAATAACTTATTGGAAAATTAATTATTTCTATTTGATTGTAGCTCTTGGAACAAGCTCTTGTCATTGAGGAACAGTTGAGAAGAGCCGCATACCTGAACCTAACTCAAGATCCTAATCACCCCGCAATGTCCCTAAATGCTCGGTTTGCTGAGGTTGAATGTTTGGCAGAATCGCACCAACATTTAAGTAAGGAATCTCTGGCCGGTAACAAACCTGCTAATGCCGTTTTGCATAAGGTAAATTCCCTTTATTTACAATTTTTATGTGAACCGTTTAGTTCAATATAAATCTTATATATATTGCTATGTTTAATTCCAGGTGTTAAATCAACTGGAGGAGTTGCTATCGGATATGAAATCGGACGTGTCCCGTCTACCAGCAACACTAGCTAGAATACCTCCAGTTGCTCAAAGGTTACAAATGTCGGAGAGAAGCATTCTGAGTAGATTAGCAGCAACATCGACATCGAACACGCAATCTTCAGCACAAGTTATTAATCAGTTCCCTCCAGGTTTCAACGCAGGTAACCTTCCAGGATTTGCAGCAGCCGCAGCTGCAAATTTCGCCAACTTCAGACCACAATATTCGGTTCCAGGACAGCCGTCATCCGGCTTCCCCTCATAAACAGCCAATTTTCTACTTAAACAACACAACAATACGAAACGGTATCCAATGGCACTTTCTTTGCTCATGACTTCTCGTGTTTATTATTTGGGGGCACCCAAATGTTAACCCTGCTGTATCTTGGTGTTTCCTAGTGACTTTTAAGTTGTGTAAGAAGCAAAAAGTTCAACTTTATTTATAACGATTCCACTGTTAGGATTTTATAATATAAAATTAGAAAACTTTATTTATTATTTTATTTTCATGTGACGGTTCTGTGATTCAAAAATCTCCTAACTCTTTTGCATCACATAACCATTTAATGATTTCCATTTTTAGGTGCATAGAAAAAATCATGGTGTTAAATTCTTTATTTAAAATTGTCAAAAACATTATTAAATGCTACATCTTCATTAAATTTTTTTATTTATCTTATTCATTTTTTTATTCAAGTTCTGAATTTTTTGTTCGAGATTTGAATTTTTTATTCCTTTGAACATTTCATTCAAGATTTGAATTTTTTTAATCAAGGTTTTCAATATTTTTATGCAAAAGTTTAATCGATCAATCCAGAATATTGGACTTTCATCCAAACCGGATGTTTATCCTAAACTTTTGCCTACTTCATCCAAACAAATACTCGGATATTTGTCATTAATTATTGGTATGTTTCGCTCAAAACATTCCATTAACAATAAAGTAATAGTGGCCATGAGTATGTGCTTCATTTTATCTTATAATTAGCCAAAGATGTTAACCCTGATCCTGACAGTTTTAATAAAAAATTATACTAATTAGAATTATAACTATAAAAAATAGTCATTCTATTTACATTCACTTTTCAACTAGTAACGAGAAATAAGCACCAAAATTAATTTTAGATATTCTATAAGGTATACTGTTTGAAAATGAGAAAAAAGAATTAATTTTGATGTTTAGTTCTGCCTTTACAAGAGAGTAAATATTTTATAAAAGTAAATGATTTTTGTTTCAAGTGAATAGATTGTCGACCAGTTTTCTTCAATTTTCCATTTTTTTAAGAAATTTATACTTAGTGTGTACGGGATATGTAATTCTTCTTAAACTTTATCTGGAACAAATTTTTTAATTACACAACGATCCATGAAAATGAATTCGCGTAGAGCAAAGAGTAAAAACTATATTTAATACGTAAAATACAAAATACATAAGGCGCAGTATAAAAATTTATATTAAAGACAGTACTAGAATCGGTCTTCTCTACTCTGTTGGTGTTTCGACAAGCATAAGGCCAGTGTCCTGATACTTACTGCTGCTCGGTTTCCTGAACATCTTGTAAACTTCTTTTTGCAAAAGTGTTTGAGTTTGACTATCCTGCTTCGTGGGTAACTTTGAAATATCATCAGCTTTACTCTCATAGTCGGGACATTTGTATAAATAATCTTTAATTTTCTGAAATTTAAATATATTATCAAGGGCCGACCCATTTATACAAAATAGTAAACGAACTCGATTTTTTAGTTAACGTAACTAATAAACATTTAAAACGAATTTAAATCTCACCAACCTTTATTTCGTCTTTCATATGCGAACCATTGATTTGCTTGTTATGCAATTGCGTGTACGTGTTTGGCACATTGCCGGTACTTCGTCGTTCGTAGTTATTTATCAAGGGCTTTTTTGCTTTCTTTCTCTTGGCAATCGGGTTTGTCTGCAACAACAGTGAATTTGATTTCAGTGATTGAATCTCTTCTGCTAACTCTTCGATGTACTCTCTAAGGAAACACGCAAATTTATTAAAATTATATATGACAAGTTACTAGTGCTACTTACTCCTTATCCCTTAAAACATTATTTGTTTTCGTTTGTTCAGACTGAAGCTGTTTAATAGTGCTCCGCAAGCTTCCAACTTCGTCTAACATCTCCAAAAAGTAACTGTGCAGTTGTTGTATCTCTTCGTGAGGAGTTTCACAAGTCAATTCGAATCTTTCTATGTCACTTTCAGGCGTACCTTTTCTCAAAGAGGTGCAGTGAAGTTTCCTCGGACTAGCAGATCTAGTAACTCCATAGTTCGTGTGTCGTTCAATATTTACCGGAGTGCTCTCGGATGAATCAAAGTGCGAAGTTTGCTTATTTAAATTTCCTTCCTTAGGTGAAGGCAAAACCTCTCTATGTAAAGGAGATATACCTCTGTTTAAAGGTGAAACTTCCATATCCATGGTTGAAACTTCTTTATTTTGCGACAGGATATCCCTATTTGTTGTTAAAACTTCTCTATTTGAAACATCCTTTTTTGAAGGTAAATCATTCAGGTTCAATGGGTAAACATTATTTAGCGGTGAATGAAATCCAGAGAAGTCATTATAATCATCAGAGTTGGTACGTTTTTGGTCCATGCCATTTACTACAAAACAAATTCATACAGAATTTAATTTGTTGATAAACATAATACCGCATTTATGTGAAAATACCACATATAAATAATACAAACTCATCTATGTGATAAAACTACCTCATCTATGTGATAATACTACTTCATCTATACGTACATTTTGCCAAACTGTTTATTCGTATCTTTTGAAGATTGTAATTCAACTGTTCTAAATCATCGGCTTCGATAGTTGAACTATTAGTGGAACTTCTAAGAGCTTCATCTGAAGATTTTGGCCTTATGTTCTCCTCCAGTCTAACAAGAGGTGGATAAATTTTAATCTTCTTTAACTCAGATAAGGACGAAGATTTTAAATTATTCTCGTTAAGTTGGATTTTCACATCCTTTACGCTATTGTACGGCAGAGGTGTCATGATTTTATTAAACCTTTCGTCGACCCAGCATTTTTTCCTTTCAGGGTTTATGTAAGATTTCGTGAGTTGAAGTTCAGTTTGTAACCGTTTGATCAAGCTGTCTTTTTCCGTAACGTCTTTGATCAGTTGCTCCTTTTGGTCCTTCAGGCTCAAAAATAGAGACGCCCCGTTGTCAGTGATGAATTTTCTGAAAGCCAGAGACTTTTTGGGGTCAACTAAATTATAAATTTGCTTCTGCCGTTTGTTCAAATCTTCCTGCAGTTTCCGGACTTTGATTTTAAGCTTGTGATTTTCTGTTTTGAAGCAGGACAACTGTCTTTTGAGATCGAAATTTTCTATCCTGAAAGCTTCAATTTTATCCTAAAACGTGTAATATTGAACGAGCCGCTTTCTCATTGTTTATAATAAATTTTAGTACTTACAATTTCGTCGGACCTATTCGTAATTATATTTCTTTGAGACATTATCGATCACTGTAAAAGTCTTTGCCATAAGTTGTCAATCATAATTAATTTGTTTTCCCGCCATATTGTAACAATGTCGGTCTCCTAGCGACCAAAGGTGCATTAATGATTTAACAAAAACACCCTTTTGAGAAAGTAATTATCATGGTGCTAGGGAGGGTTAATATTCAAATTAGCTCACATCACCAATTATGATGTCTCACATCATTGAATATTCAATGCTCACATCACTAAATATTCAATGCTCACACTTTATACAAAAAAAGCAATGTTTCATTATTCATTAGTTTATTTAAAACAAACAATATTTTCTAAAAAAATGTAATAAATTATGAAGTACAATTGTTTTGGTTCACAATTTTGTAAATGGTGTAGATATACATACTATTTCATAATATTCCTAAATTTCAAGAAAAAATATGCTCTTCCTATATCTACAGTTCTTAATGAGATGTTTAACTTCAATATAATGGAAAATAGGATTGCATGACGCCTTCGTAAATATCTTGATCTTCTTCCGTGAATAGGCAAAAAATTATTCTGTCGACTTTGCTGCTGTTTTCTTCGAGATGCTTGCGAATTTCATAGGTGGCAACATGTGCAGCCGGTTCCAGAGGGTACCCGTAAATGCCCGTTGAGACGCATGGAAACGCAACAGAACGAAGTTTCTGGTCGGCCATTACCTTTAAGCAGGTTTTGTAGCAGCTTTTTAGTTTATCTGTGTTTTCTCCTCTTGGCCCAACTGTGTGAATGACATCTGGAATGATTGTATACAATAGTTTACATTTCTCAATTATTTTTTCCAGAACAATAAGTGAGAATTATTTTTTGTTAGAATAATTTAAATCGACATATCATGGAAGCAGCAACTTACATTTTGCAGGTAATTTGTATCCTCCAGATATTTTTGCATCACCAACTGCACAACCCCCTAAAGTTTGACATTCTGCCTTTAGATCAGATCCAGCAGCTCTATGTATAGCTCCATCTACCCCACCTCCCCCCTGCAGAGAACTGTTTGCTGCATTTACTATTCCGTCCACCTAGAAATAAGAGTTGCTTTAGAAAGGTCATTATTCGGTAATATTTTTTCGTTTTTTTTTTTTTATACGCAAGTATATATGTCATAGTTTGCAAATTCACAGCGATAGGTGTGGCCGGGTGATTATCATGACTGAAATTTTACATTCATTGATTGTTTTTTGCTTGCGTGATTCGAAATAGAGAGATCTTATTTGTTAAATTCTTTAGCAAAAACATTTCATAGTATATTTGACATATTTTAAAAATGTTAAAACGTCAAGACCACTCTGAATCTACCAATATCTGTGTTACTAATATTTATACAAAACAGTTTTGTATAAAGTAATTTTTGACTTGTGTGTTAATGTATCATATGAATGCAATATACAAGAGTCGAGTATAGACTATTCATATTTGTTTATTAATTTGTTCACACCCTAAGGGCCAGTTGCACCGACAGAGTAATCATTAGTTAAAATTAAGCTCTAGTTAACTCAATATAAAACTAATGGGCAAACTAGTGGTTAACTTTAACTCATGATTACTTTTGTTGATGCAACTGGCCCTTAGTCTCTACTTTGAGTAGATTCTTTATTTTGAATTTGGAGGTTTTTTCAATTAGAACACAGCTTAGGCGCAATCAGTGAGTATATGAGTTTATGAAGAGACTTAACTTTATGGCGTTTTACGAGCCCGCTTGCATCTCACTCGAATCCTTGTCTAATTTTCCCGTCTCACCCCCACACCCTTATATTCCTACTCTGTGCAGTCCTGCCTCCACGCGGTAAACGGTGAATTTTAAGAAACTACCTTGACCTTGAATTATTTAGGGCTATTTCTCTCGTTTTAAATGAAAAAAACTTAAATCGGACAATATTCTCTTGTTTACACAATTGTAGTTTACACACGTGTTACTCGCGGTACTCATTTTAAACGGTTCTTGAATACCTAAGTTTTACACCAAATCGTAACAGAGACCTGACTCGACTGACTTGACCCAGGCTCAATACCGCTTCAGCACATTCGAGACTAATGCCACAGATAACCAGATAGCTCATTAGATAGGGAAAAAGGTTGCGGTTTTGAGCCTGACGTTCGGATAATCGACGCTCTACTATACTTTGAAAATATTATACTGGAATACTATTAAATGTAAACGTAAATTGCATTTTCTTGGAAACTGATTTTTTTAAAATAAATTTAAATATGATTTTTCTAAAATCAATTTTAACCCTACAGAGGTCGCGTTCGAATTTATAACACGAGAGGTCACGACGGACTGACGCTCCGGATATGAAAATAATCTGGTTTTTTAACTAAAATCTAACAAAATACTGAATGTATTAAATATATTCGCTATTAAAGGTAAATATATCGCTTTATTTTATTTAATAACGGTCAAATTAATAACAATGATAATAAATTAACAGAACAAATTCTTTAAACTTAATGCTACAAAATTCTTTAGAACAATAATGAAAAATTATTCAATTTCTTGAAAATTTTTGAAACAATTATCACATATAAACTTCGCATACACTAAACATACGAAAGCATGACATTTCACACACGAATATTGGGTAGGTCGATATTTTTTAGAACTACAAAATCTACATATACCGCGGGTAAATGCCGTGTTTTCTTCTACCGCTCTTTCTGTGTCCATTGTCCCAGAAATTGCAAATAAGCTTGCTCTTTTTTGTACCAAGACATTCTATATAAAAAATGCAATAAGTAGGGACGTTTTGGTCGTATAATTTCTATTTTCCTCTTACCTTGTTAAAATATTAGTGTAATAAAAAGCAAAACACAAGAGATCACGACAGTCCGCGCTCCGAAAACGTAAATAAAATCAGTTCAATCAACTCAATCGACATACACTTTTGTACTGAGGTTATTCAACATGGTTTAGGAAGATATTGGGCCACCTGCCTCAAAAACATGAGGAGTCACGAAGTTTATGTTAAAAATGTTTTGATGCGGACTGTGAGTCCGGGCGCGACCCCTGGAAGGTTAAATATGTTTTTTCTAAAATCAATTTTAAACTCACGATATTGATGTTCCATTGCTATAAAAACTAATTTCCTGTGGGAATTACTCTGACAGTGTTCTTAGTGAATGACTAGAGGCAAACACAAAGCTATTTGTAAAATTCCAAGTCTGTTGGTCAAGTCACTACTGAGATTTCATGGCTATGAGTGATGAGTTTCATATTTTTTGTTTAGTTTAGTATATTTAATTAGAGGTGCAACTAGATTAAAATAATAAAAAAACTGTGTTTTGATACATACCTCCAAGGTCGTTATGTCTCCTTTGAACAAAGACACCTTCTTGGCAATTTCAGCATTTTTGGTGGCATCAATTGTATTATCCTTCAGGGGCATTCTCCTTTTCCCCAAGGCAGCTCCTCTCCTTTCGGCATATTGTGGCCAAGTTGGAATGTCATCCAGCACTTTGAACTCTTTCATTCTATAATGACCCCTCTTGTTATCCGCGTCCATGGTGAGAAACTTTTCCTTCTGCTGTTGCCAATTGCCCAAGTTCTTCTTCGTCGCTTCCATCACCAACGCTTTGAGTAAATTCGAGCGCGAACCGGCAAACTTGATGCTTCTCTGAACAGCTGATATTGACATAATATACATTTTGAAGGAATGCCAACCTAGTGGAATTTCCCCAAACGCGTTGACTTTACCCAAGGAGGTACTTTACCTGAAGGTTACTAACGAGGTTAATTACGTAAGGTCCTTGCAAGGCGGCCGAATTCTATGCACTTGGCACTAACTCGAGGAACTCTGATCATTGGGTTGGCTCGATTTAAATCGATGTAAAAATAAAAAGGTCCGATGCTTGTTTACATCTGCATAGTGACTTTATGAAAGTGATTCCCTTGGGTTGGCTATTATTGATTGGAACACTTTATGTTTAGGCAACCAAGTATACTCGTTATCACGAATAATACAATTTTTATTTCGATACATTTTTTCTTTAGGATGAATTTTATTCCAGTAGTTTTGTTTAAGTGGCAGCTAGCTCAGCTGATTTTTACAAATGTAAACAGTACCCCCTTTACGTACGTATCTCACCCGCAAAGGACCCTGCCTTGAAGCGGAACTCTTCTAATGCATCGCTTTAAATGTAAACA
>JAWQRP010005832.1:0-10306 GCA_033557875.1 Quadriops clusia
TTTACTAATCTGAATTACATTTGACACTTTCTGAATTATAAGTTACTATTCTGAATTACATTTGATACTTTCTGAAATACAGTTTACTAATCTGAATTACATTTAATACTTTCTGATATTAATCTCACATTTTTTGAACTACAGTTGAAAAAGGTGTAGCCCCACCCTATCCTACTCCTTTTGCAGAATACAAAATCTAAATGGTCAAATTATGCCTATTGCATTTTGAACGAAATTTGTATTTCATTCGCTGGCTTAATTGATACAGGCGCGCAATGAACCTGCGACTATTTCTTTGGGACGACTGTACTTGTGCAGGATGGGCGGCAGATGGGCATTTGAACACAATTTCGTGTGCGTCCAGCAGGGAATCTTTTCACGAGCATGAGGCCCATTTTGGTCATGATTTTTATCTGAAAAGTGCGCATTTTTCTACGGTGAGCCGTGAGAGATGTGTACGAATCTAAAAATATGGCAACAGGAAGACATTTCAATCAGAGTTCGTTGTAACTTGGAGTAAATGCACAGGAGTGTAGTAAAGTTGCTCGGTAGAATGTTATCAAAACTACTTTCCGGCTGGCTTGACCTTGTAGTAAGCGAGAGAATTCTCCCGCCTTGTCAAATGTAATAAAATGCGATAAGTATGTATTAGAATAAATAAATTATTCGAAATAAACTGGGAAGGAGGCGATGGATCGGGGAAATGTCATTCAACCGGCAAAATAACAAACGACGAGGTAGTTAATAAACAGAATTGGTTGTATGACGGGTGGGTGTAACCTAACAAAAATCGAGACACCTAATAATACCGGGGAAACAAATGACGAACGGGTATTGTCAACTAAACAATAAACAAACTGATTTTTGAGACGATGTTAACAAACGTATTGCATCGAGGGGATTATTTGTGCGAAAACATGCGCCTACACAAAAGAGCGGGATATAAAACGTTAGGCGAGTCCATTGTTGGGCCGTCCTTTCATTAAAAAACTAAATATTCTCTTTGGGCGATTATAAATGAAAATGAGCCGAATAAAATTTATAAAAATACTTTAATACTTACTCCACCAGTTTTCGATGGCAAATCGTGATGTCCAGCGGTATTTTCATATATTTTAATCATATATTTGATATTGTCACTGACAGCACATTCCACCCAACCGAATGTATACAAAGTTGAAGGCTCACCACAAAGACAGAGAAGGATTTTAAATCCCGCGGCTTTGATTGGCGCCTAAAAGTCACGAGTGTTTCCCGCCCGTTTGTAATTGGCCCGCGTACTAATATGGCGGTTACTCTCTACTTCATCGAACTCATGCACATGGCTACGTATCGATACTAACCTACCAGAACCAAAACTAAAACCAGCCACTTTCCGAAAAGGCCACCAAAACAATCCCCATTTTTACCAGAAGTTTCCACGATACGGAACAAACATCAACAAACAACCGTCAACTGTTTACCACCTATTCATAGCTGGTGTTATTCAAGCGACACGGATGTGTTTTGCCGGGAAGGCAAACAACAATCATGGTTGCCGCCTAAATTTAAAAACCCATGGCTTGCTATTTCGTTCGGGCGCAGGCCGCAATCTTCACGAAACACAGCCCCCGAACGAAAAATTATGAAAATGTCCCTCTGAAAAACGATTTTTTCCATCGGCAATCGCAAATTAGCGAATTACCAGAAAAATCGATTATTGCCGGACAAGTCCATTATCGCGCCAAAGGGGTAGGCCGAACTTTACGTGCACGTACACAACAAACATAAGGTTCACTCGCCCCTATTTTAACCATAACTTGATATCTAAAGCACTTTCCTGCAATACAATCTATAAGGGGGTGCGCTTTGAAACTTTCTCTCTATCATTTTTACAATATAATTTGCTGAAAATGCATCAAAGAAACGTTTTTAAAGCCAAAACAACCGCCAAAGTACAATATAAATCCGATAATTGCAATTCCTCTAAATGCAACATTCCCCATTAGCAATCTTTATAAAATTAACTTTTTTTAATTAAAAGTTTTTAACTACAACCTATAACATTTAACAAATCTAACGTGAAATTATTATAATTACCTATCTCATATGTATAAAATGATGTAAAATTCACTATTAAATATGGAAGAAATATTATTTAAAAAACAAAAAAATGTAAAAGGTAGTGACATTTCTAAAATGTATAAACTAAATAAAATCACCAATACACCATAAATAATAGTAAAACTACAAGATTTAAAGTGCTATTTCATTTTCTACATATTTCTGTTCTCTCCTTTATTTGCTTATTGTATTAATTACTTTAAACCTTTTAACTATACACAAACCACTAAATTTTCTTTTTTACTTACAACGAATATGTAAACAAGTTCGTTATTTATTGAAAATATAGGTAAAACAGTCCACTTAAGATTTGTATAGAGCTCAGTTTCCAATTTACAAAACTCCTAAAACAGGTACTTTTCCTTCTGGGAAAACAATCAACTACTAACAAAGGACTTTTTTCATAATTGTTATTATCCTTCAAAAATTTTATACTCATCACTTACTACTGAGATAGTAAATCTTTCTTAATTTCATTTAATTTTTCTATCCTCATGCCAATTCCTCTTAATACGTATAGAAAACTCCAAGAATTCTTTAGAAAATTAAAAGATTTGTGTAACTCAGTGGCCACCAAAAAATGTATTGTTACAACTATGAATCTACTAATCGACATGACGACAGAAAATTGTGTGAAATCAAGCGACTTTGCTTTTAAGCATATTGGATGTATGGGGTTTTTATATAAATTTTTAATGCACATAAATACTTGAATTAAAAAAAATCATACTCTCAACTTCACAAAATTAATCGTACACTCTATAATGGCACTTCATATTCACATTTTACCACTAACAGTGGTTTTTCTGCAAACATCTTGTCTAGATTTTTAATACATATATTTACTTATTTATTAACACTATCAATTCTTAATATTTTTTAAATATTGGGATATTACCGCTTATAGTGTCTGCACACAATACCGTGTACGATCACTTTGCAAATTTTAATATAATAAATAAATGAATACCTTAACTTATATTAACAATTACTTATAAATCTTCTGCTTACTCACTTGAAAATCAAATTTTAAGTGAAGAAAAATTTAAATAAAACATTAACCCTTATTGGTCGTTCATTACTCATCGTTTGCTTCTATCATTAGTTACGTATTACTTACACCCAGTATTACATTATCCCCAAATATGCATAAAAAGTGACAAAATAATACAATAAAAAAAATAACAAATTTCATCAAAACGTCCAATAGGAGTTAAATACATAAACTACTGTATGTATGTAACTAGTTTATGTTTGAAACTAGTTCATGTTTGTAACTAGTTTATGTTTGTAACTATTTTATGTTTGTAACTATTTTATGTTTGTAACTATTTTATGTTTGTAACTATTTTATGTTTGTAACTACTTTATGTGTCTAACTATGTATCGCTACCCTCATTTGAAACGCAGCAAACTTCTCATAATACTATTTCAAACCTCATTTCATATCATCAGCAATACTTTGCAATGTTCGACGTGTACCTATTAAACGATTGTGAACATATAAAATATTTGCAGCATTTCAAAATATGACAGCGACGTAGGTTCCAACTATTTGAAATAAAACATCGATTTCTCTTACAACTTTTCAACAAAAATAGTATATTGTCCATTTAATTCCAGCATTTCTGTTTTTATTATCAATATCTTTAAGTCTTTAATTTTTTAAACAAGAATTATTCGGTTTTTTAACAACAATCAAAAAGTATTGCACATCAATTTCATCATCAAATGAAGAGACTGCTATACGTACAGGGCGAGTCAGAAATTATGTTTCACCGAAAACGTGGAAGATTAGAATAGAGCTTAATGGCAAAATGCTAATTTTCCTATGAGTTGCGAAACCAATTTTGACCCAAGCAGTGTATTAACAATATCACGTACAGTTACAATATTACATACTTTAACTTAAAAGGCAAAATAATATATATTTACTACCAAGTCGGCTCGGTAAAACACAACTTGCAATAAACATCATAGCTAAATGTGTTTTACCTTAACTTACTCACCTTCCCGACTTATAAAAGAAATCAACAAACAAAAATATTGCACTGGCCCGAATGTTTTCTATCCGGTGACATCTTCTACGTTTGCAACAGCTGAAATAATCTTGCAGTATATTTCTATGCCTCTCAAGAACGTATCTACTCCCAAGTATTCATCGTTGTCGTGAAGCAATACTGGAGTATTGTTGATAGGCGAAAATCCAAAGGCCGGCAGACCAATTTCTCTAATGTACCGGCTGTCTGTTCCTCCAGGGAATATTTGATGCTTTAACTTCAAGCCCCTGAAAAGTACAATGAAATCAACGATAATACAATTTTTTGTTTCCAAACCCATTGTTAGCAATCTGATATACTAAATTATCACTTATTACTTGATTAATAATATCAGATTATTGTTACTCACAAGTCCTTAGTTGCTTCTTTAAATGGACCCCAAAACGGATTAGACGAATCGAGTTTTGTAGCTTGAATTTGGGGACCTTTTTGTTCGAATTCCATCCAAACCCCAGAACCTGCCTCTTTGCACCATTGATTTAAAGTTGCTTCCCATTTTTTGACATCGACGGTTATAGGAATGCGGCAATCGATAACAATAATAAATTCTGGGGGCACGACATTAGATTGGCAACCTCCCTATTACAAAGAAAAATAATATAAGCATACATCAATTACATGTTATTTTCATTTACAGGAAGATTTTGTTCATACAATCAAAATACTATTAGTATTTATCAAAATACTCTTAGTATTTATACATATAGTATTTATTTTAAATTATAGTCTTGGATATTTTAATTGAATTTATTTGAAAGAATTCATGAAACTTTTTCCAATGAACAAAATAAACCTGCACACTGGCTAATATGGCAACTATTGGTAAACTTAATTATAAGAATTAAATTAATATTACCTCTCCATTCTTTTGATATGTAAGAACAGACATAGAACAGAAAATTGAATTCCTTTTTATAATTAATAAAGTTCACTTAATAACACCTTAGTCTAAACACATATTCCTTCTATAAGCCGATTTTAGTAAAATTTTGATAATATTTTTAGTATAATTATTTATAGGTACTTGAAAGAAATTTTTAATTTAATCATATTAATTATTCGAGTTTACAAAAGTTACAAGTGCAAATCGCTTATAATAATGCACCTATAATTATAATTTAAAACCTATAATGGAATCTTATAGCACACCGGAAGTAATTTTTACTTCCTATGAGTGAGACTTATTAAAACTTATTATCAATTAAAAAGATGATGGCAAAAGTATACTGCTCATAGATTCAACCCAAGCATCAACCCTGTCTTCTGGACAGGAGTGATGTGTACCTCATTGAGAGCCCTTGTGGTGTCGTGTTCTTAGGAGAAACAGGAAGGAGTTTGAATAAATATTAAATATTAACTAACAGACTGGGAGAATTGAATATTCAATTCAAAGAAATTCAAAGAACGTATAAATGACGAATAATTATTAGCTATCAGAAAACGTATATTCATTTTAACGATCATCACCCCATAAAATCATAAAATTGCTTCATCACTGTAATAAAGCCGAGAGTCCACTAGGCAGAATCTAATCAAAGAGAATTGTTCGTTTCCTTGTAAATAAATAGTAGGTTCCTAATAGATACAATTCGACAAACGCGACAGAGCTCGACAACCTTCTATATATTTACATGGAAACGAACAATTATTCTCTTCGATTCGACTTCGCCTAGTGAACTCGCAGCTTTAGGTTATACGGTAACACTAGCAGTTCATCAAATAGAGAAAAAATGTGAACAGCAGCGGGAACTTTAAATCTCTCACTCTGATTGGTGAAGTACACTCAAAACTAGAAATTGTACAGATGCAAGGAAAGAGAATAATCAGAAGGCGATAGACGAACATTTGGCAAGTCACCGATTCTGACAAAATAAAATCACTGTCACTGTCGCAATAGATTCTAGTTCTGCATAGGAGTGTTCAGCTAAATTGTATAACAAATTTGCGGGGGTTTACACAAAAAAATTTAGCAACTTTATTAATCGATGAACTGCAATTATTTTTACTGGAAATCAATCTGCAAACATTTACGGGGAAACTGAACGTTTTACATTTTTGATTAGAGTTGTCTACTGCAGTGTCTATTTGATGTAAACTTGGGGTAAATTCACCAACACATATCTCAATCCCTAATTGAAATTTTGAAAATCTGACTTGATGGGGCGACGGACAATGATGAATTCTAGGGTATGTTCAAATTTCATTGCAATCAGTTGTATAATAAACTCGTTATCTTTCTTACAAGTTTCCATTTTTTTCATTACTTTCCTATAGGGCCGTATAGGTTACCGTACCGCCTTAAGAGTGACACAACAAAACTTTCAAAAAGTTTAGAAATAGAACTAAGATTGCAAACTCGAATTATTTGAAACAATCAAAAGATAAATTCATACACGGTCAAAATTTTGTTTATAAAAATAGAGGTTTCGATATTCGACAAAATAAAAAAAAAGAGAATATATTACTTTTAAACATGTTAGTAAAAAAAAGAACGTACTAAAAGTTAAAAATGTTATAAAAATTTAAACAAAATCGTGATCTCTACTTGTTAGTTCAATTAATATTTACTTGGTTGAGTTACCTGTGACTTTAAAACAACCGCTTTATTTCAAAAAATATAAATTTATGTGTCAACATTACTGTGGCAATTTTGTGTTTGACCTAAATTTTGAGAAAAATGGAATCATCTTCACGGTCTTCACGATCCAGGATGGGGGACCCACTCCTATACAGAAACGGACACTCAAGGAAGAGTTATACCAAGTTTGATTTGCGAAAATCGCCGACGCCTTTATTCCAGAGAATGATCAGGAGTAATAAAACATCGACACCCCGAGGACCTAGACAGCACAAACCGAAAGTATTAAAAAGTACAAAGCCGCCCAATCACCCTGTCCCAGGTCGAAGGCCAAATGCTTCTAATTCATTCAAAGACTACAATACAGACAATCGGGAGAAGCGAGTGCGAACTTCTCAGAAACCTACCCCTCATCCAGAAAAATTCTGTTCTACTAAATTAAAGAGAACACCTAGCTTCAAACGGACAAAGGTTTACAACATAGTGCAAGATGCTATCGAATATGGACTAAAAACGGGAATTATCAAAAAGACCGGGAAGTATTTCTATTTCCACGGAAAGCCTTCTGGAAAATTCTCGAAATTCATGAGTTGCAATAGTCCAAATTGCAAGATCTGCAACAAATGTAATGAAGGTTTGGCGCCGAAAAGTTTAGCTGAAAATAGGAGGAGACCGAAGGTAAATCCTAAGAAGAAACAAATCGTTCCCAGAACAATCCCTAAATGCAGGAAAGTTGGCCGAATAAAAGATGTGAAAAAATCCGGAAATATAAAGCGGACTTCGAGATTTAGTAAGAAATAACATTATATGTAAAATTAAAAAAACAAAATAGAGTTTAATTTAATTTTGCATTATTTTAAATATCTTTATTATTCGTACGAATAGCCTCTACTTATTTTTAATTTGAATCCGAATATTATTAATAACCGTTGACTGTCGGTTAATTATATTGCAGCAAATATTGAAAACCAAATATTATTAAAAAAATTATTAAACAATTGAAATCGACATACATACCTTTAATTGAGTTAAGTTGACAGTAGTGACGTCACCGATGGTTAACTCCGGATTGTTTTTTAACTTTAAGACTTCTTGTTCGCGAAAATTAAAAAATTTGTCCAGAAGGTAGCGAACTTTTTCACCGGCAGTGTTGTCGTGTAGAAGGGATCCATGTCCAGGCTGTCCCGGGCAGTGTAAATGTATGTCTAAAGAAAGATTTATTTACAACATTATGGTTTATAATCAATCATCGTTAATATTGAAGTACAGTGTAATCTCGGTAGTCCGAACTAATAGCTGCAAGGAGGTGTTTGGATTACTGAAAAGTTCGGATTACAGAAAGTATTAGGAAAAAGGTATGTATGTACTTGTTTTATTTAAAATTCTAGTTACATTAAAAAACAAAAATCAGTCTTTTTTAACCCTTTAACTGCGGGTAATTTTTCAAGTTTACTATCGCACCATACGCAAAAAAAATTACAAAAATTATTTTTAAATAACCTATCATAAATTAAGGCATTTTAAAGCTAAAATTGTAAATTTTCATAGTATTATGAATTGAGGAATCACATAATTAAAAATTGAAAAAAATTTGGAGGCGTACTATTTTTTAATTATAAGGTAGAAAACAACAGTATGAAATGTTGTAATCATATGTATGTCACGTTTATCCTTCCACTTGAATGCTAAAACTGTATGGTCACAATTCATCATATCCGTTTGTCCTTGTTGTAGTTGTTGTGTAAATTTCAGAAAATGCCTTCTGCTCCTTCTTATTGTACCGCAGTAGCCGGTGTTATGTTCATTCAAATATAATGCCATTCTTGGATCTGTGTACCAATTACCAGTATAAAGCAAATGGAATTTGTCTAGATAGGGACTGAGCAATTGTTTGACTACAGATGTGGACATCCCCAGTGGATCATTTGGAATATCAATATCTGAACCAGTATACACCAAAATATTCAAAACTAGTCCCGTTTCACAGTCACAAGCAACAAATAATTTTATGCCGAATCTATGTCTTTTTGAAGGAATATACTGTTTGAATCGAAGTCGCCCTTTGAATAAGATAAGGGATTCACCGATAATTAATTTTTGGAATGGATAGAAGGAAATTCTAAATTTATTATTAATTTTCTCATAAATATTCCTGATTTTCCAAAGCCGGTCATTTTCTTGAGGATTATTATTGTCCGTAAAGTGTAAGTAACGTAATAGTTGTATAAATCTATCACATGTCATATATTTCCGAAAAAATTCTGTTGCTATCATAGGTTCGGTTGACCAGTAGTCTTGAATGTTATGTTTTTTTACGTGAGGCATCAATAATATCAGTGCCAAAAATGTGTAACTTTCATCTGTAGTAGTGTCAATCCATTTTCTCAATTTAGATTTAGGGGGCTCGTTGTTACTAAATTGAAAATAATTATTTGTTTCACTCACAATAGTATTTATTACATCATTGTCAATATATTTTGAAAAATATTCGTATATCTTAGAATTTTCCTGTACGTCAAAATTATCATTTATTCCTGAATTATTGCAATCAAAGTTATATATTTTAGGTTGAAAAACGTTACATTTTTTCCACACTAAACTGCCAGCAACGACTTCGTCATTACTTTCGCTCTCACTAGAAATATCATTTTCACTGTCGCTAATTTCTTCTTCCACTTGAAAATAACACTCTTCTTCATCGCTATATTCATCGCAAATAGTATCGGGTATATTTTGCTTTTTGTGTTGTCTTGTGTTTGACATTGAAGAAGTTGAGGGATCATTCATTTTTACACTATGTAAACTCCGAAACAAATATGTATCAGAAAGGAACAGGCAATCACCACCTCGCAAGATATACTGTGTAACGCAGCTGTTCCAGTTCAATACTGGGTTCTATAATGTTTTGCCAAGATTCAGGCTTCTTTACTTTATTATTATAAAATAAAACACTTTCTCGAATTATTGTTTTTACTTGGCAACGTTTCGTACCGGGTTCAGACCAAATAGTCTCAAATTTCCCACAGAGCCAAAAATCTTTCCTGAATTCAACAAAACTCCTAACATTTACATTAACACATCAAAATTCAAATTTAAATTTTAAGCTTGAACAATTGTCCAGACTAGTGTTAACATTGAATTTCATTTTAAATTTGAATTTTGCTGTGTTTGTAAATGTTAGAAGTTTTGTTGAATTCAGGAAAGATTTTTGGCCCTGTGGGAAATTTGGGACTATTTGGCCTGAAGAAGTACCGTTGACTGTGCGAAACGTTGCCAAATAAAAACAATAATTCGAGAAAGTGTTTTATTTTATAATAATATTAAAACTGTCTCGAAAAGGCGGTACAAATTCATTTCTTTACTTTATTTGCCGTACATCTGGGTGTCAGCCAGTCAATCATCATCATCAACAAACATAATTGCCGTTGTAACGTACGTACGTACGTACGTACGTCCGTACGTCCGTACGTCCGTACGTCCGTCGGTAATTTTCCCATTTTAAGGAGTGTGATTTCTATGGTGAATGTGCGTTGATGGTTGCGCCACTATGAAAAAGTCGCATTTT
>JAWQRP010005833.1:0-10305 GCA_033557875.1 Quadriops clusia
TCTGTAGCGGTTACAGGCAGTCCGTAAGTTCACGGGCACGCGCAGAATTGCATTTTCGTTACAGGCACCTGTAAGTCTTACAGATTGCTTACAGGAATACTTACAGATGCACAGAATCGCACCATTAACTGGAGTTTCTTACATTAGTAGTATAATATAGTAAAATAATAGTAAACTTCCTAATTACCTGGATGGATGCGCTCGCTGGCCGCCTCGCACCTTCGGCGCTCGTTTATTAAGACACTTAACTGGAGCTTCTTACATTAGTAGTAAAATATAGTAAAATAATAGTAAACTTCCTAATTACCTGGATGGATGCGCTCGCTGGCCGCCACGCGCCTTCGGCGCTCGTTTATTAAGACACTTAACTGAAGTTTCTTACATTAGCACTATAATATAATATAATAATAGTAAACTTCCTAATTATCGGGATGGATGCGCCCGCTCGCTTCGCTCGCTCGCCGCCTCGCGCCTTCGGCGCTCTGTTATTAAGACACTTAACTGGAGTTTCTTACATTAGTAGTATAATATAGTAAAATAATAGTAAACTTCCTAATTACCAAGATGGATGCGCTCGCTCGCTTCGCTCGCTCGCCGCCTCGCGCCTTCGGCGCTCGGTTATTAAGACACTTAACTGGAGTTTCTTACATTAGTAGTATAATATAGTATAACGATAGTAAACTTTCTAATTACCGGGATAGAAGCGTTCGCTCGCTTCGCTCGCTCGCCGCCTCGCGCCTTCGCCGCTCGTTTATTAAGACACTTAACTGGAGCTTCTTACATTAGTAGTATAATATAGTAAAATAATAGTAAACTTCCTAATTACCGGGACGGATGCGCCCGCTCGCTTCGCTCGCTCGCCGCCTCGCACCTTCGGCGCTCGTTTATTAAGACACTTAACTGGAGCTTTTTACATTAATAACTAATCTAGCGTGATTTTGCCTTTTATTATATAGGGGTGATTATCAAAACAAATAAATGCAGTAATTATATTTAACTTATTTGTCCTAATGATTAGTTACAATGAAAGTGATGACATTAGCGTAGTACATTAAGGCTGGAGGTGCAATTTTCTGTTTCCAGAAGGTTGCCGCGAGGGGTCGCTGATGATTCTGCGCTTAATATAGACAACCAACGATACAAAACATAACTGATGAAAGTGATGATGACGTTAGTACATTAAAGCAGTTAGTTTAGAATCTAAACTATAAAACGGGAACTAGAAGACAATTTAAAAAAAAGAAATACATATTTAATAATTGTTAACTATGATCCTGGGCATTGATTAGCAAAGTTATGACTCTGATATAATATAGGTAGTTAATCTTATTTTATATACTTGTAATTACATTTATACAAATGGTATGGCTTTGATTGAGACGAAATAATTATAATCTACATTAACAATTAAGGTACCTTCTTAAACTGAAAATTTAGGCATGTCAGCTAAAAACAAACAATTGAAAGTAAAGTAGTCATTTTTTCTTCCAGAAGAGCCTCCTTCGGAAGATGAATACAGACAGGCCGAAGAAGAATTACAAGCAAATGGAGCCCTAATGTGCCCGCGATGCCAAGAACAAATAACTAACGTAAACGAATTTTTGTCGCACAAGGCAGATTGTGCAAGGAAAGCCAAAGAACATGCGGACGAGTCGACGCATTCTGACCCAGAGGATATGGTCGTCTCTGAGGACGACGAGTACGACTCTGAGTTAGGGGGCAAGAGGTTGGAGAGGATGAGGAGACATCGGCAGGATGCGGCCAATAACAACAGCGTAGAGGAAGGTTCGCCGGAGGAGAGCACCATGCCGAGGATGGACTACCCTTATCCTGCGGCAGCGGCGGCTAGTCACGTCACTCTGGAAGCTCTTCAAAATACGAAGGTTGCAGTTGCACAATTTGCGGCGACGGCTATGGCGAACAATGCTGATAACGAGATGGCTCTGCAGGACTTGGCGGTGTTGCAATCGACGTTGTTTACCTTACAGCATCAGCAGGTTCTGCAGTTGCAATTGATAAATCAATTGCGGCAGCAGCTTTCCATCAACAGATCGAAAGCTAGCAGCCCCGTTTCGGAACACCCAGACAACGATTGCGAACCTCCTCAGACTGAAACACCTCCGCCAATGCAGGTTCCTAGTATTCCCAAAGACACGGCATCAACTATTATTATGCCACCAGCTATTCAACCACTCAACCCTCCCCAACCTATACCAGAACCTTTGCCTGCCGAGGTTATTGTACCATCGAATATAGCATCCCACATGCAGGTTTGTATTATTTGTTGTTTAATTATAGTACAAGATCTTTTTTTTATAATTGAATAATTAAAAAGTCCATAAGCTGACAGCGAACCAGCCACAATGATCATTTCTCTACAATCTTTACAGAAATACCATTGAATATAGAGTATATACTCTATATTCAATGGAAATACTCAAAATAAAAAAAGTCGGTAACATTTATGTTGCCGTTAGATCGCCGATCGTTCAAAAGACCCTTTATTTATTTATTTCGCTCAAAAAACTTTACAATTTTTCTTCATTTCAGCCTCCTCTATGTTCTATATCAAGTTCATTAGCCTCAACTATAATCACACATGGCAACGACCCGCCGCCGATTGACGAACCGAACACCCTGGAAATGCTGCAGAAGAGGGCCCAAGAAGTGTTAGATAACGCCAGCCAAGGCCTTTTAGCCACAAACTTGGCGGACGAGCTGGCGTTTCGCAAAAGTAAAGGGTCCCTTTCTCCGTACGACTCCAAAGGAAGAAACGAACCCTTCTTCAAGCACCGGTGCAGGTATTGCGGAAAGGTGTTCGGTTCGGATTCTGCCCTCCAAATACATATCCGTTCGCACACCGGGGAGAGGCCGTACAAATGCAACGTGTGTGGGAGTAGGTTTACCACGAAAGGGAACTTGAAGGTGCATTTTCAAAGGCACAGCGCGAAATTTCCTCATATCAAGATGAACCCGAATCCGGTTCCGGAGCATTTGGATAAGTACCACCCGCCTTTGTTGGCGCAACTGGGGCAGCAACCTTCCTTGAGCCCGAATGGTCCTCCCCATCCGCCCCACTTGGGGTTCCCTCCAGGAAGCCACCATTTTCCTCCAGCATCCATTCCTTTGTACCGGCCTGGGGCGCCGCACCCGGCGGATTTGTTAAACAGCAGGTTGCAGCCGTCGCCTCACCGCCCGCATGAGCCGGGGGTTAGAATGTTTCCTCCCCATCATCTCTTCATGAAGAGGGATGAACAGGACGTTCCCGAAAACTTAAGCAAACCCATTAGGTCCCCCATTCCAATTTTGCAAGGACTCGAATCGACGCGGTGCAAGTCGGAAATATCAGAAGAAAAATCGGAAGTGGACCCTTCCATTACAATCCCAACGCTGACGCCAAAACAGGAGATGGACACGGATAACGAACCCGAGCAAGAACCGGAACGGTTTTCTCCGGTGCCTACCTACGACGAGTGCAGTTTAGATAGCAAATACTCAAATGAAGACGAATTGCGGCGGAGCCCCAGCGGCATGGACCATTCCGATAACATGCAGGAAGAGCCGGAGAACTTGTCGAACAAATCAAACTCCATAACTATTCCTTTGAGCATCTCAACCGGCCAGAAATTGCCGGCAAATTTTCCCTTCGGCCAGGCTTCTTCACCTCCCAGCAGCACTTCCTCCGGAAGCTTAGGGCCGTTTCCAACCAACCAACTGGCCGACCCGGCAAAAGACCCCGCGATCTACACCAATCTTTTGCCTCGCCCGGGAAGCAACGACAACTCTTGGGAAAGTCTCATAGAAATAACGAAGACATCAGAGACGAGCAAACTGCAACAACTCGTCGACAACATCGAACATAAACTCTCGGATCCCAACCAGTGTGTGATTTGTCATCGCGTGCTGTCGTGCAAGAGTGCGCTGCAAATGCACTACCGCACGCACACTGGAGAAAGGCCATTTAAATGTAAAATCTGTGGAAGAGCTTTTACCACAAAAGGCAACCTGAAAACGCACATGGGCGTCCACAGGGCCAAGCCGCCTATGCGGGTGCTGCACCAGTGCCCCGTTTGCCACAAGAAATTCACCAACGCGCTCGTGCTGCAGCAACACATTCGGCTCCACACCGGTGAACCCACCGATCTCACTCCGGAGCAAATCCAAGCAGCCGAAGTCAAAGACTTCCCCTCCCCCGGCGGGTTCCCTCCACTGCCGAATTCCATGAATCCATTCCTAGGACAAAACTTTTCCGGTCTGTCCCCTTTAGGTCCCGGCGGCTTCCACCTGGGCCTAGACAAAGACTTCAACACCACCAAATCCGAACAAGACTTCATGGACGAAGATGACGACGACGACGACGACATGTCCACCTCAGAACAGCACATGGCTTCGTTCAACACCTCTCCCTCGGACATGCAAGTGCATAATAATGTGCATATGAACAATATATCCGCTTCAGAGCTGAGCTGTTCGGCGGAGGACTTGTGTTCCAACAGGACAGCCCAATCCATGTCTCCTGTGCAGAATGGGGACAAATCGCCCACTCAACAGTCGGAGATCACTAGTCCAGGCAGTTCCGACGTCAGGTCGTCGCCTAATCATATATCTACACCCGTCCAGGTATGTAATTATTTTTGTTAGAATCAGTTAGCGGTTGTCGCATTTTTGTACTAATGTCTATACGATACGGTCAGATAAAAAATAGGAGTATTATAAAAAGAATTAGGCAACCAGACGTTCATATGGCATACATTAGATTTACATTGGCCTCTACTTGCCTATTATAGGTGGTATAATACCACAGAGGTGTATATTATACTTGTCGGTACAAGGTGCCATAATATTCTCTTTTTACCCCTTAATGCTCGTTCTTATTTGTCTTTTCTCAAATATACTCAATCGTATAATTAATTATTTACACAGCTCAACAAAATACAGAAAAAAATTTGTTGCCCTTGTTATCTTTGCAGATTTTTATGGCAAAATATGTAGGTATATTTTACGAATATAATCAGCATTCCACCAGATTTGCTCTGGTTTTGATGTTATTGGAGTATTTATGAAACTCCTTATACTGTGCATTGTAAATGGTAGTTATGAGAAAATCGCATATTCAACTGCATAGCAACCATATGTCCCTTATGGTGTGCCCTGTTACTTATAGAATTCAAATAACAAATAAAAAATCACGACTCATTGTTGAGTTCGCCCGTATGATCCGCAACGTCTCAATGCACACAATAGTATTATTTAAAGAACTAGAGCCAACCTTGGAAAACCAATCATAGTTTCATAATTTGGGTTTCATAATTCCCAGCATAACAATATTATAGAATCATTGTCATATTAAGGGCAACAAAATCACTTTTGACCAGAGTCGTATTAGTATGGCCAAGTAACTGACCTCGATCATGAGTAAAGATTGTTTTACGGTAAGATTGGGGATGTAATTTTGTGTTTTCAGAAGGTTGCCGCGAGGGGTCACTGATGATTCTATGCTTAGGTGGGTATTAGCAGCGAGTATAGGAGTTTATAAAGAGACAACCTTATGGCGTTTTAGGAGCCCGCTTGTATCTCACTCGAATCCTTGTCTAATTTACCCGTCTCACCCCCCACACCCTAATATTCATACTCTGTGCAGTGCTGCCTCCACGCGGTAAACGGTGAATTTTAAGAAGCTACCTTGACCTTGAATTATTTAGGGCTATTTCTCTCGTTTTAGGTGAAAAAAACTTAAATCGGACAATGTTACTCGCGGTACTCATTTTAAACGGATCTTGAGTTCGTTGGACACCTAAGTTTTACACCAAATCGTAACAGAGACCTAACTCGACTGACTTGACCCGGGCTCAATACCGCTTCAGCACATTCGAGACTAATACCATCTACTTTTTAGCACGGAAATGGGCTCGCATAATTTACATTGTGTTCATTCTCTTGGTATCTCCTATACTCACTGGTAGTAGTTTTGAACATTATTTTTTAACGCGATAAATAAACAAAACTCTAATAAAGTATTTGCCTTTTTTTCAGTGCCCTAAAAGACATTGAAATACTAACTCTCAGACTTTTGGCCAACTTTTAAAATCTTCCGCCCCACTGTGCGCTGTAACAACCTACCCCTGTCACAACCAGCACCCGTCTCCCCTATAAGAATGTCTTCTGAAAGTACTGTTTTTGTTGTGTTTCAGGGATAAGATGCAGTGTGGAGAGTTGGCTTTCGCCGCGGGGCATAGACTCGGCGGCGGGGCCCGTACCAGCGCATGGCGGCCCCAATGAGAACCGGCTCGCAGGACGCAGCGACCGGCCACCGGACGAGGGTGGCGGACCCACCAACGGCAGCAGCCAGCGGCGTTGTCGTAGGCACCGGCAGCAGCAGGACGAATACGGCGAAGGACATCCAGAACTCTTCAGGAGGTAACGCAGGCGTTACCGCATCCTCAGCAGCACAGGCTTCTGCGGCGGCGGTTCAGCAATCACAACAGGCCACCTCGAATTTCGAATACGATGACAACGAATGGGACATCGGCATCGGAAATCTGATCATAGATTTGGATGCGGACATAGAGAAGACTAACGAAGGTGCGGCTACAGCTACAGCTACGGCGCACCACCAAATCCATCAGGCCCAACAGGCGATGGCTACGAACGCGGGCGCCCCCGGCTCTGGCAAAACCGCGGCCAAAATGGCAATTGAGCATTCCGCGACCGTAGACAAGGGTTTGAAAATGAAGATTAAACGGACGAAACCTGGGACGAAGACTTCCGAGGCGAAGCACGAAATCGTCAAGAGTAACGAACAAAACGGCAGCGTCGACGGCGCCGACCTGCAACAGAACCAAAAGCCCGGCTCTAAGCACCCGAACGCCCCCAGCGGGCCCCAAAACAACGCCCCCGGGAACACGAACAGTGGCAGTGGGGGTGGCAATTCCAAGAGGGGCTCCAGCGGCCACCGCCGGGACAAAACGCGGGACAAACACAGTTCTTCTTCCTCCTCCTCTTCCTCCTCCTCCTCCTCCTCGTCGGACAAACAATCGCCCCAAAATAACACGAACAGCAGTAATAACAAAGTGAGCGGCGGAGGAATTTCGAACAACAACGCCGGGAGTGTGCAAGTGACGGAAGTGAACGGTTTAGTGAGATTAGGTAGTGGACCTTCGCAACAATCGGGGCCCCAAAGACCAGTGTTTCCGGCCAGCACGGGCCCGGGTCCCCCGCAGCCCCAACAAGCGCCCCCAGTGAACTCTGCCCCGCCCCCGACTCCCGCCAACTCCTCCGCAACCCAACAAGTCGCTCCTAAACAAGAACCTGCTGTTAATAAGATCGTGACGAATGCGACTTCCGCGACCGGCGCCCAGCAGGCGTCGCAACCACCCGCGACCTGTGAGGATAACTCTACGTCACCCCCTCCCACGAAAAAGATTAAAACTGAATCTAAGGTAAGCTTTCATTGTTTACTTATAAGCATACCTATTATGATTGTGGATACGTAACATCTCTTTGTACATGCGTAACATATCTTTGTAAATACATAACATATCTACACATTTAATAATGTCTCCTATATGTGTTCGTTATACTTTCTTACACAATTTCTCATAAGTGTACAAAAATATCTAGATAACAATCATTTAATGTCTTTTCCCGCGATCATAAGTATTTGTATGAATATGCAAAAAGTAGAAAATTTTACCGCAAAACATATTTTCAAACAAGCCAAAAGAAATAGGAATCAATTAATTTCAAGTAGGTAGAGAAACTTCCCCATCTCGTTAAACATTAGGACCATTTCATGATTTACGAGAATATAGGTAGATCTCCTCTGCGTACTTTCTTGCCTGCTCGCTTGCAAAATCAAGGAAAGAAGAACACGACCATAAGGTATCTATTTATAAATTTTTACCTGTTTGCCTCTCACGGCATTATTTCTTCAAATGCCTATACCTTTATTATATAATTTAAAACTGAAACAGTTTTATATTACCGAAGATGCAAATGTGTAATTGCATTGTTCCGGAATTTAGAATATCTATTACCCTTCCAATAAGAAACACCGTATTTTCAAATGTAATATGAATGGAGATATGCTGCTTTCTACACTCTGTTATAAGAAATGCCTCATCTCCCTTTATTTAACCCTAGAACACTCAAACCTACATCTATTCCGTGCATGCCCAAGGGAGGGGGCAACTTTTGCTTGCCAATATATTATCAATGATTTTTGAGTATTTTTGTGCTTAAGGGTAATGAGTAAGATTAATAACACATATAAATACTGTATAATATTTATTATTAATAATTTAACGTTATCATTCATCATTAGAAGATCCTCTATAGAATGATCTATTCACAACTGGCCAGGGGGTGGAGACACAATTCTATAGGTTATAAGGTGGTCGTTCTCAATGGCTGAGACTACAAAGCCCCTCGACAGAGAGTATCATAAATCTTGAGGAACAAATAGAAAACATGCACGTAAGGGATAGAAAACCTGTCCTACAAAATTTCTGATACCCTCGGTCGAGGGGCTTTGTAGTCTCAGCCATTGACGAACGACCACCTTATAACCTATAGAATTGTGTCTCCACCCTCTGGCCAGTTGTGAATAGATCATTCTGTATAGCAACCAATGCTGTAATATAGCGTCCAGTTCTTTATCAGTTAACCTACGTGGATTCATTTTTTCTAAAATCAAATCACATTAGAATAATGTTTAAAAGTAAATTTTTATTTAAACGTACCTGAATACAAGATCTGTTCACAAGACGCCAAACTGAATAACTGACCTTTATACTTACTAAACCTGAGTGTGCAGATGTATTGAGAAAACACATCTGGCTTGACCGACACTTTCAAAGAAGAGGACAAAAATCTATTTTTTAAATTTCCTGACTCACCATACGTCCATTTGTTATAAGAAAAGCCTTCTGTATGGTAGCAGTTACCCGTACAAAATTGCAGATGAAATTTTTCAACGATTAACTATGTAAAAAAGTGGTAGCATGTATTAGAAACCTCGGGCAACATTTGCCCACCCTTGGGCGTTCTAGAGTTAATAAATGGGGATACTGTGTTTCTTATTGGGAGGGCAGTATAATTTAAAATTAAAACACACTCAACTATTGATCACCAAACAGTTTTTTTTAGAACTGGGAATAAGTAAAGTAAATTATGTAACATTCATTCAAATATTCTTTTAGTAATAATAACGATACACATTATACTTGACACATAAACATACATATACAATACCCCGGACAGAGGGCGTAAATAAATTGTCTATTGTACCGTTGGTACAACAACCGATTTTATTTTATGAACAGCGAAATGAGTGTTTATCGCCGACATTTTATCGACATCAAGAGCTGGGAAAATCCCCGTCAGCAGAAAACAATTTGTACGTGATTATGTTGAGCGGGGCATTGTGATAAAAACGTTTTGAATCGGAGCCCGCTCTCGCTTGCGCTGCACTCTACCGGAAATTTTTGTTATCATTGTCAATATGTGTTTCACAGTCACATTTTTAATGATTACTACTGCACTTAATTTACATACGCGATTTGAAAGCTGAACCATCGGAGTAATCACTTCCATTGTTGAATTGCGGGTATACTGTTTATTATAAATACATCTACGGTTATGCACGTAATATGAAACAATGCAGTTTGTGCACTGAGAGAATGCAACGTTTGACACAAACATATCAATGTAAACCTACACTGTATTTGATTTTAATTTATGGCGAGATTGTATAATTATGATTATAACTCTTTATACATTAAGTTTAGATAAAATTTATGACAATATTCAGGAAATGCAAAACAGATTTATTTGAAACGTTTGCAATTTTAGAATGAGATGTAAATTTATTTACTAGCACGAACTTTAAATAATTGAATACCTACTTTTATTTCAATATATCGCAGTTGTATATTTGCCTCTTAAGAAGAATTTTTCGTTTGTAATTTAACTTACATCAAATGAAAATAGTTTCAGTATAACTAATTATGGATAATTCAACACTAAAATATAAAGCTAAGAAAAAAAATTGTCAGATTGATAACCGACATAAAAGGATAAATTTTAGACATTAGACGAAAAATTAACTATTTGTCAACTCCATTGGAACGCTATTTTCACGACATATAACCAAACATCTTTGATATAACCAGACCTACATACAGGGTGTCCCATCCTCGGCGGATCGGTGGATTGTGGCTTTATTACTGAAGATAGACCAAATGTGTAAATACAAAAGTTATATAGCATTAAAAAAGGTACCTTCTTAAAATATTTTTGATCTCC